>VXAC01004222.1:1222597-1265214 GCA_013399225.1 Rhipidura dahli
CCGTTGAGTGCGAGGAGCGCGGGCGAGCGCGTGCGAGGGCAGGGCCGGGCTGGGCCGGGCGGCAGGAGCGCAGCGGGCACCGCCGGCATCTCCATCACCCCCATCCCGCTCAGCGCCCGAGCCGCGAGCAGCACCGGGGCGGCGGCGGCAGCTCGGACAGCGGCTTCTCCCGCGCCCGCCGCGGGGNACTCATCATGAATTAGTGATGAGTAAAGGGCTTCAAATTGCCTACTTCCTATGCATTCAGGATATGTCCTCATATTGATATCTGAATACCTGAAGCTTCAACCCCCTCCTCCTGGAAAGGAGAATTAAAACAATTTATTAATAATTAAAAAAAAGAAATAAAAAAGGGGGAAAAAGAAATGCAACACAGGACCAGTATCCTTTCTTATGTGGATATTTGCCATCATTAACTAAATATTAATTAATAAAAATATATGCCAGAAAATGATCACTTAATAGCAAATTCACTGTCATGGTCACAGGAATGCCACACTGCCTTTTTTTCTATAAATTGTGTGTGTGTGTGTGTGTNGGGCTGTTTCCGTGGCTTTGTGGATGCTCTACTTTTCCTGGAAATGCAAAAGATTATGCATATTTCTGTCTTCCTGGCTCCTGTGTTGTGGGGACTGATCTGGGGGGTCAATTCTAACAGCATACAGATCGGTAGGTGCCCGCATCTGGGGGGACCCCGCTCTCCTCCTGGCGGATCTCCCGATCCCTCATCCCCGCCAGTGTCACTCGGGCATTCCTGTCATGTCGCCGCGCGTCCAGTCCCACCGCGGTGCCCGCCAGGCGCCAGCGAGGTCCCCTCGCCTTTTCCCCGGCCACACCGCCCGGGCCCCGCGACCCCCGACACGGGACGGAGCCGCGGCCGGGACTGCACCGGCAGCGGTGCCCACGGGCACCGGCGCCCAGCCCAGCTCCGCGGCGGGCAGAGACCTGGCCCCTGGCCGCTCCGCCGGTGCCCCCGCCCGCCTGACGCGTGTGTGTTTCCCTGCAGGGGGGCTGTTCCCGAGGGGCGCCGATCAGGAGTACAGCGCGTTTCGGGTAGGGATGGTTCAGTTTTCCACCTCGGAGTTCAGGCTGACTCCCCACATCGACAACCTGGAGGTGGCCAACAGCTTCGCCGTCACCAACGCCTGTGAGTAGCGGGCGCTGCCAGCCTGCCGTGGCGGCGGGGGCGGGGCGGCTGCGAGCGGTGCGGCGGGGGTGTGTGTGGGTGTGCGGGGTACGTGTGTGTGTGCGCGGGGTGGGGGTGTGTGCGGGGTACGTGTGTGCGTGTGTGTGCGGGGTGCGGTGCCGGGGGGAGCCGCCCCGCCGCCGAGCAGGTGTGGGAGCGCCCGGCCCCGTGCGAACGGGGCGCGGGGTCTCCGTGCGCCCCCCCAGCCCTCCGGGAGGTGTAAAATGGTTCCCGGCGGCTCCCCCCGCGCGTTACGTAAGGCTGCGCGGCCCCGGGGCTGCCCGCAGCGCTCCCCCGCTGCCCCGGGGCTGTCCTCGGGCTGCGGAGCCACCTCGCTACCGGCGTGGACAGAGCCGGGGCTCCCTCTGGCCAGCAGCCGAGGGGTGCGGAGCGGGCGGCGGGGGGCGATCAGCCATTTTACGCCGCGTGGTGCTGCGGGCTCCATCGCTCCATCTCGCCGTCCGCTCGTCCCCCGGCTGGCGCGCTCATGGGCGGCCGCGCTCACCGTCCGCTCAGTCTCGCCGGGAGCTCGCCGCCCCCGCGGCTCTCTCGGCGGGGCCGTGCCCCGGCTCCGCCCTCGGCTCGGCAGGGCCCGGCCGCACGCGTGCCGCGGGACGCAGAGCACATGCACTGCTCGGCAGGCGATGGGGAAGGCGGGGCGGGGCAGCGCGGTCGTGGTAGCGCGAAGACAGGTGTCCCGGGCGGGGCAGCGAGTCCCGCAGCGGTGTGCGTTTCTGCCTCCTGTCTCTCGGCCCGGCGTGCGCCAGGGGCGGCTGGCACTGTCCGTGCGGGGTGAGAGCGGGGGGCCGCGGCCGGCGTTCCCGGAGCTGTGAGGCGTGCCCGCCTTTCCCCGCTGCCCTCCGTGCCGCACGTGCCCGCTTCAGGCGAACCCGCGGTGCCCTCAGCGGCGCGGGCGGCAGCGAGCGGGGAGCGCTCTCGGTGCCGCGCTGGTCGCTCCCCGCCAGCTCTGCGCTCCCCCCAGGGCGTTTTCCCGTCCCTTCTGGGAAAAAGACGCAAGGGACCCTGAATCTGGAGGTTAGCTGTTAGCGGGAGCGATTTCCCTTCGTTGGCGACCTTTTTTAACCCCCTGATTCAGCTACCATGTGGTAGGTGCGGTGGTGCTGAAGAGGGGCGCCTTGGCACAGATGCTGGGATAGGTGGTGCAAGAGCTCAACGCAAGGAGCTTTCAGTGGCATGTGTGAGGGTAGGAGGGTATAGAATACATAGCTGAAGGCAGGAAAGGTCAGAGCATGTAATCAGCCACAGTAATGCTAAATAGTTTTCTTTGCAAACTGCTTGGATAGTCGTTCCTTTCGTAGATAATGGGGGTTTGTATCAACCAAAACCACACGCAGTCAGAAATTTGCAAATTATGTTACTTGGACTGTTGGTGAGGTAACTGTAGCAGTTTATATGGCATTCTGCAACAATGTGACAGGCCTTTCTGTATTCCTCAATTCAGGGAAGTTAACAAAACCCTGATAAAAGGTTTTGCAAAACACCAGATTTTTTTTCCTGCTGGTGCTAGAGACGAGCATTGTGACCTTGTCTTTGAGAAAGTAAAGGTTACATATTTTTCTCCAAGACCATCAAGTGCTTTTGACCAGCATTTGTGTGCATGTATTAGCCTTGTTCTTGTCTTCCTTGGAGAACTATTACAATACTTGGATGATACGTGTAGATTCTAGACTGCAGTGGTGGACTTTGAGACTTCCAGCAGAAAAGAGATGCTGTCCCTTTTTTGGATTTGGACTTTCTTTTGTTTGAACCTTGTGCAAGGCTTCAATTTCCAAGCAGGCTGAAGAGCTTGGAATTAAGACATGAACATGTACTTGTTTTTTCATCATTTCAGTTACCACTGATGGTTTAGCGAAGTTACCTTGAGCATTGGATTTAACTGACTAGTGAAGCATGTGCTAAAAATATATACACTATCCCCTTGATTACCTTTCCAGAAGAGTTTGTTTGGAGAAAAAGGAGTTCCGAAGAGAAATGTTCGGTGTACAAGTAGAATTTAGGAGCTGATTGCAGAGCACAGCATGCGCAAATGGTTAAGAAGAATCCAACTTTTTTTGTCCTCTCTATACTTGTTCTCATTTGAAATACTGAACTCTTCTGCAGGTTGATTTCGTTAGTGTTTTTTTGGGGTGGAGTGTTGGTTTTTTTATTATTTCCAGAATTATGTTCAAGGAAATTGTGCCCAAAACCAGCACAATGAAAAAATGCAGGTGTAAAAGAAGGTCACAGAAATGTAGGATAATATGAATCTGAAAATGCTTCAGTATTTACCCAGGTGTTTCACTCCAGAAAGGTGATTGTCCTTCACTGAAACGTAGTGGCAGGCTTATACCATAATAAAAGTAATGACCTTTTTCTGCCCCAAATCAGCTACTGAAATGTTTTGGTCTTTATTTAAACCCCTGAGCCAGCCGTGTTTCAGGCTGCAGAAGCTCTGGCTGCTGTGGCAGAGGAGGGGTGCAGCCCTGCCTGCCGGTCCCGGCCCGGCACCCGCAGGTGGCAGCCGTCGGCACCCGGGGTCCCCTGTGCTGCCCTGCCGAGGCTCAGCCTGCCCCCTCCCCTGGTAGCCTTAGGGCAACAGCACACTATTCCATCTGCTTCAGAAACAAGTGAGCAAACAATGAGCCCGCTGTAAAAATACGTCAAAGTCTTCAAACTGATTATCAGCGCTTGCTTGGAGTTTGTTGATGGAGCAAACGGTTTTTAGATGAACCAGTGTTGCTGGTTTAAATTAGGTTCCTAAACTTCAGAAAGGAGGAGATGGTGGTCACATGCCCCCAAGGAATGTTGCAACTATTGAGACAACTCAGTTATTTCAGGGTGGCCAGAAAATGGGTGTAGCAGTGGAGTGGACACTCTATGAGTAGGTAGCCTTAACTTGTGTAATGACTTGCACTTCAGTGGGAATTTCACACCAATATCAAGAGATCATGTCATGACATGTTACATGACAGCAAACTGGACTACAATTCTACTGATTTTGACCAGTACCAGGACTGGCCATCTTCACATAACCTGGGAAAGAGATACAAGTCAATTATGTTTAAAAAGTAGCCATCAAAAGTAGTCACTTTAGTTTGTTGGACTGTTGCAACTCTGCAAAACTGTGTTGACAGGTCATTGGGAGTAGCTGTTGGAATCTAATTGCATTTTGACACTTCATAAGTCAGCATCACTAGGAAGCTTAATGGATTAGACTGAGAGGTGGTGCACATTTTTTTCAGATTAATGGCACAATTAAGAACAGTGTTCACTGCCGTGACTGCTGTTGCACCCTTCAAGAGAAATGGGCTAGGCTCAGAACAGTGTGAGAATTCTGGGTTCATTCTAACAGAATCTCCTTGGCTCTGTCTAACAGAACAAAGCTGGAACAAAGGTACAGCATTGGAGGCAATTCATAGGGCAGAACTGGAACATATCCAAACCACTGGACTTCATTATCTTTCAGCATAGTGTAATTGAGTGTAGTCTAATTGGAGGAGTGTTGACCACCAGTGATATCAGATGTTTTGAAAGTTCTAAATTCTGTCAAAACAAGAAAGAAGGAAAGTGATGAAGATGATATCCTTTCCTCTTAAATCTGCCTACCCAACAGCTTCACGGGTAGTTGTATTGTGTTTTCACATATTTTAGCACTGAAAGTATATTGGAGTCACTTAAAGAGAGGTTTCCTATGGAGTACCATAAAACTGCCATAACGGTAACAAGTTTTTTGTACAGTAGTTTGAGCACAGAAGTAATATATGTACAATCTTGGATGTTTCATCCTGCTGGCTCAAGAGCCAGTGTTGAGCTTTTCTGTTTTAAATCAAGTCTTACAGCTCTGCAGGGATCACTGCACCATGACATTGTGACAAGGGTATGTTGATTCATGCATAAACCTTAGATCCTTTCGTTATATTTTCAACCAGCAGCTTTGAAAACCCATGAATATCTGGCATGTTGCAACTTGAGAGTCATGGCAAAGGTTTCCCCTAGCATTTTGGAATATAACGCTATAGCTTTCATTCTTAAAGGAATAGCATTGAGCATATTGTTGGCAAAATGTTTAAAGAATAAGCAAAAAAAAAAAAAATCCTTTAAGGGGAAGGATGGAAAAAAATCAGATATGTTTATTTGAATTAAAATTACTGTGGACCGAGCCTAAATGTATTTCACAATAAATTATTAGAACTGATTTTAAGGAAAGGAGGAATTTATTAGCTGCTTGTGTTTCAGTTACTTTGTATTCCTGGTCCTTCTCATTTCCTTTTCACTATAAAACATTTCTCAGGCTCAGTGAGCAGATGTGAAATAGGTTCTGTGCCTTCTTGTAATTAAAATGATCAGGATCAGATGGGTTTCTGCAGTAAAATGATACAATAAAACCAGGATGTAGCCTACAGTGGGAACTCCTGTGATTTTTCTTCTCTCAAAACATTTCTCCTCTCAAAATTGATCTCTGTAGCAAACTTCAAACATTCTTCTACTCCCAAGAGTTATTCATAAGGAAAGCTGGGGTATTTATTGTGTGCCAGTGCTGTCCCTGCTGTGCACCTTTGTGCCTGGCTCACAGACCATTTTCACACAGCCGTGCTCCAGAATGTGGGCAGATCCAAAACCAACAGTTTTCTCTTGCCTACTTGACTTTTCAAATTCTTATTATGTGATTATTGCATTAATTTTGTCTGTAATATCTGAAATAATTTGCCATGCAGTTTTGAATACAGTATGAATATATATTTCACTCCTAGAAATCTGCAAGTGAGTTATGTTTAATAGTAATTTGTGAGTAGTATGGCAATCAGGTCTTAAATATGCCAGTCAAGCTTGCAAATAAACCAATATTAGCAGTCAATCTCTTCAATATATTAAAGTGTTTATATTTGATTTTCTTCATATATAACATATGAAAATATAGTAATTTCTTTCTGTTTATCCTAATGAAAGTTTTAATTTACACTGACTTCAATAGGTGTGATTGACTGCACACAGTTGGGGATGTACTTAACTCTTTGTGTCCAAAAGACTTCCTTTACTATCCTGTGTGTATTATGCACCCAAACCAAGCACCTCTGCACTAAGTGATGCTGTTACTGCTGGTTCCATTAGTTCTGTTTTTCAAGCTTCTCATGATAAAAATATTTTTGAGAATTAAGGCATGTTTAACAGATAAATAATTCCTTTTGAACAGTCAATAATTACTAGGAAAGTGTATCATATCTGGGAACATATTAGTTTGAAAGTGCATTAGACAGTTAATTATCATTATTTCGAAAATTCAGATAGAATAATTTCTCAGGCATTCTCTGTGAAAACATGATTAAATTATTAAAAACTATTTTCTTAAGGACAACATAATTTTAAATTAATTAATTCAAATTGAATTAAAATCCTATGTCCTGATAGGAGTAATTTTCAGGAAACTAGAAAGAGGATATAACCCACAGTAAACATAAATTTTTATATGTACATTTATAGACAGACATGTATGTATACACACAAGTATATGTAAATGTACACACATATGTACTTAACAGGGTGAACAGCAGTTTATTTTGAATGTCAGATAAATAAAAAGCAGGACATTGGTTAAACTCTACAATCCATTTTCTGAAGAGGATTATCTCATAGCACTTACTAGTAAGCTAATTTATCTCTTTAAGTCATGTTCTCATGCCTCTGAACCAGATGCATGATTTACTAATTTTTTATATTGAAGGTTTATGCCCGTATTCTGGAAACAATGTCACAACAATTCAAGCCAAGGAATGTCAGGTCAGACTGTAAATAAATAAAAGATACCCAAATAGGTAAAAAATGCAGTTGTATAGATTAAACTCTCTCTATATGTATATGTGTATGGGCTTTTTATCTGACAGTTAACTGTAACTTTTATTTCTGAAATGTACAAGATTTGTCCCATTATTTTTCAAATGATCATTGCATTTATTAGAACATGAATACAGTGGCATCTGCTTTTAGAAGACAGTGGACAAGAGATTCCTTTTCCCAAACAGGTTTCTGAAAAGGTATAGGGCAGAAGTCTGGATGTTTTTATACAAAATATATAGGTTTGTAGAGCATCATTATTATTTGGTCTTGAAACCTTGATGTTTTCCTTTGGTAAGTTCCTGAAAAGACTTACCATTGACTACAAGTGTATGTTAAGTGTAACCTTTTTGAAACTGCAAAAGAGCTTTTATTTAAATTAGTAAATAATTTCAATAATGAATTCTGTATGGATAAGCAGTAATGAATGAATAAAATCATCAGATAAACATAGTGAAGGCATACTGGGAACCAGCTCAACAGTAAGGAGTGCAAGCAGGTTTTAAATAACCACATGGTGAACAAATTCATACTGAACCTTCTAAAACCAATAACTGTGCTTAAAATACAGCTGTTATATTTATTTGGGTGGACTTACAGAGTGGCATAGATGTCTTTTGAAATACTGTTTATTTTTCTTTATCTATCTGTATACAGGATTTTCTAATGCAGCACGGCCTCCTTGGTTTACTCCACCACAGATCTTTGATTATTGTTTTCTTCTTTTTTTTTTTTTTTTTTAAATTGTTTTAAGAAAGGTTTTCAAATCAGTCAATTTATGGGGAGTTTACCTTTTCCTCCCCGAAGTCCCCATCTGGACAATGAATATAGAGTTAACATTCCTGTCCTGAATGTGTTTTAATGTACAGATACCTAATACATTTTCCAATGGATAGTCACTTGATGAAAGTGTGAAAAAAAATTCACAAGACAGAGATATTCTCTGTGATTCTACAGCAAGGTGTGGTTTAGCTCCAGCTGTTACTATCTCCCACCACCTGCTCCCAAACCTGACTTGGAGAAATTAATGGGATTTTTCTGGGAGTTGAAATGTTACATACAGTTCAGCTAAAGGTGACAGACTCAAGCTAAAGAAATGTCTTATTTCAGCTCTAATCTACTGTTTTATTTAGTATCAGAGGAAAAATATTCAGGTCTATATTCATTACCTTGAATCAGTGTGGTTGTTTGGTATATTTGGGATGCTGGCTCTGTAACTGAATTGCCAGTCACTTCAGTTAGTCCATAAATTACTTTACTAGGCTTTGTTGCACATGGAAATAGCATCTTCATTACTTAACTACAGAAGACAATTGTGTTTTCCTTTCACTGTTAACGAATAAAAAAAAAGAAGAGTAATTTGCCATTTGTGTTTTAAAATGGATATATTTTCCCCAAGGATTCTTTCAGTGAGCAAGAGTAGGGCAAAATTCTGTAAAGTGTTCAAATGCCCTGACTCATAAATGCATAGTCATAAAACTGCTAGAAGAGTTTCAAAGCTCAATAAGGAACAGAGGCTAAATTTATAAAATGTTCAAAACAGGTATGTGAACATGGATTTACTATGCTATATCACCTCTTCAGTTTGATTTCAATTTCAGGTAGTTAATACTGGAAAAAAACCATAATTGACTTGATGCTGCATTTTTTCAGGCTGCCATGGTTAAGGCTGCCATACCACTGTAATTTCTTCTCAGTATAAATGGCTTTAGAAGTTTGCAAACATGACTTGGGCTGGAAAAGATGCCTCTGTTTATTACAAATGTTATGAAGTGATTTTCTTTCACCCACTTCGAAGACTACAAGCAACAGATTGTTCCTAAGCACGTGGTATGATAGAAAATTTAAATAGCAATGTGCTAGGTAACACAGAGATTTTTCTCATCATCTGTATGGACAAGACTGCTTTCTGGGCTCATGTCAGCAACAGGGCGAGAGAGCTGAGCAGAGCAGCTCTGCAACTGCTTTGCAGCACGGAGAAGGGATTTGTTTTCTTTGGTTTTCTGCCTTTTATGAATGTATTTGCTCTGGTTTAGATCCATAAAATTAAAAGGCTAATATGGTTTACCATCCCATGTAATGTGGATCTAAATTATTTGAATGTGTTGTATTTCCTTGTCTATGTGTAAACCATCTCAGAATGCCTGCAAATGTGTGCTGATGACAGACTGTACAGCTCTGAGCAAGCCAGATTAATTTGTTCAATAATCTCATAAATCTTTGAAATTGAGGTTGTTGAGGGTTAGCTTGCTCAAAATGTTTCTTCCTGATACTAGGAACGAGTTGTTTTTGACAAAATGTCTTCCAAACCAAAATGCTTGTTTATATATTTTTTTTTTAAATTTCCCCTCTATGAATGTCTCAAATTCCATTACACTGTACAATTACAGTCTCAGAGGGGGTTCTTTGTACAAATGTGAGTTCTGGCAAGCAGCAAAATGTTCCTGCGTGACTGTACCTTGGGCAGAGACCTACTGATATTTGAGAGTTTATTCCAGGTGTAATATTTGTAAAGCAGGGTGAATAATTTGCATGGTTAGTGCATACCAGGCACATGCTAAAATAAGCGACACCAATGCTACTTATAGCAAAAGCAGAATTGATCCACACTGGGAATTACAGGGAGTGGTTAGGAGAATCATACAGAATGTAACTTAGTTATTTTATTTCTCTCGTCCATGTCAGGCACAAGACCTGAATTTTAACCCTTTGTCTTTCATTTTCAAGTTAAATGCCCTTAGTACTTGTCTTGATGGCAGAATCCCTCCCTGTCTCTTACTCTTCTATATTTTTCCTACCTCAATTCATTTTTGGTTAAAAAAACCTTAGTAATCCTACATTTTGCCTGACACAGGAAGGAAGAAAGTAACTTCGAGGTTTTGGGTGCAGGAAGGTGATTTCTTACCCTTTGTTGTCATGCAAAAACATAGAGGAAAAGAAAACCTATTAGGAAAATTCAGTTATATTAATTTAAACTGTTGCTCAACCAACAGATATTAATGAGCCAGATTTATACACAACTTTAAACTTTCAAAGCCATTTTAAATGAAGAGTTGGAAATATAATCATATAATTTTATTATATTGAAAGACTAGATGGATTTGAGGGATCAGGAAGATGACAATATGAGTCACTATATATGATATATTGCAGTATAAGTATGGTTTTAATTTCGCTCACAGCCTTACATCTGCTCCATCTCAAGGTGCTGTCATATGGTGAGAGTGGAATGTGCTGAAATTCTACATCATTCATTGCTTTTACCAACTAATCAGATTTGTTGTATTCAGCAGCCTGATCCAGTGATCTCGAGCCCAGACCAATAAGACCAGGCTATTTTCATCCAACCAAATAAATGCTTAAGCTTCTGCTGATGGTAGTAGGCATGCAACCAGATCCAACAATTACATTACTTATTTTTTCTGTATAAATGTGGAAAATGGATTTGGGTTTTTTTGTACATGGAAAGAGGCAGGGATTAAACAATACCTAAAAAGGGCAATAATGTTTGAGTACCTATCTGACCTACCCAATATTGTTTCCAAACTTTTTGGTACATGCTGATATAAGACCTCATGTTTGTTTGGCTGTTTGATTGACATTTCTTATGTATTTTACGCTTTCCTTAAGTTCTTTGGTAGGTTTGAGTATGGGAATCTTGGAAAAATTATTAGACCATTTCAACTCAGTTCAGTATGTAAATAGAACTGCTGGCTAAAAATGGAAGAGTTTGGCCTATACTTGTGTAGGTGAAGGGAAAATATGTAATACTTACTCCTCTCCTTTTTTGTATTTGATCTTGGATGTTACTATGTGATGAAGTCTTTGCATAAACTTGAAATTTTAATTTTCTCTTAACCCTTTTTTTTTCCTTGTGTTTTTAAATGTGTTTTAGCTTGACTATGGCTTCTGCTAGAGAAGTAAACAAGCATCTGTGGTCTGCAAATACTGATTTTGTTAGCAAGTGGAGCACTTAGTGTTTCTTTGAGCTTATCTCCTTACTTCTTTTTCAGTATGATAAAAACCAGGATATATTCTTCAAGGTCTCCATTTGTGGAGGCACTTCTAACTCACTGCAGTTAAAATCCTGGAGACCCCATTTGTGATATTCTCCCTGCCTTGTGTGACCTCAAGGGGCAGCTCCAGGAAATGGGAGTGTCCTTTAAGTTCCATGGCACTTCTGGCAGCCTATGAGGGTCCTTCACGTACTCCGGTGTCTGAAACATTGCTTGGAACATTTACTTTGTAACATCAATAATTTCCTGAATTTCATGAGAAAACAACAAGTCTGTAAACACCCACATGACTTTTAGGAACTTGGAAATTTTTGTTTGTAGTCTTGCAATTAGTTGGGTTTTGTGGAGGATAATACAGATTGTATTAAGTCATGATTTAGACATTCCAAATACATACAGGTTCAAGGATGGTATGTGCCTGTTCCAACATGCTGAACAACCTCCAGCATTATTACATCTAGTTTTGTTCTTCCAGGGATGCAAAAAAAAATGCTTTAAGATTTCTGTTTACCTTTCTGTATAGAAGTGTTTCTGACTTGCTACTGAACCTGTGAATATAGCAGTTCTGTCAGTGTCATGACTCCTACCATTACTTCCTTTTTTCTGGAATATAGAATCCCAATTCCCTGTGCTAATATTTCTGTCTTTACATTGCGTTCCAGGAACTTGCAGTGTTCAATTTTTGCATTATTTCATTTTTACATGACATCTTGAGATCTGTACATTGCAATATGTAGAAGCCATTTTAAAAACTAAGTATCAACTGCCTTAAAAAACAAACGTGTTAGGAAAAATATTCACTTGGCTTGTTCCTCTCTTCATATTGGTGATAAATTCAACAGTGTAAATTTATTTAATTCTGAAGTTTCTTTATTTATTCTTTTGCTTGGTGGGGTTTTTCTCTTCTTCTGTCCTTGTAGTGCTTAAAACAATTCTCCAAAACTAGTGTTGCTACTACTGGATTATTAAAAAGACTGTGAAAATAATTTTGCAAATTATTTAACTGTGACACATTGGTGGCTTCATAGCAAGAAATTGTGCCCTTAAATTTGTCTTATTTAGTAAATATCCTTTGAAACTTCCTGAGGAAGCCAGCAATGTTTACATGGTTAACCTAGTCATATCACTACAAATTCCTTAGCAGCTTCTGTTTTGTGCACTGCAAGTGAACTGTATTTGATTTGATCTGTATTTTTTTCATCTTCAATACAAATTTTGGCATTTTTTTCTGTAGGGTTTTTTTTTTTTCTGCTCTCATTTTTGCCAACCAGGTAAATATACCAAAAGTATCTGTTTCAAGAGCCCTAGTCTATCTCATTATGTTTGTCTTCTGGTTTCGAGGTTCAATTTTAAGAACTCCTTGCTCAGTGACTGATTCTACTTAGGGTACAGATCCATTGGGTGATAGATGTAAAGTGGGTTTTTTGTTTGTTTTTCTGAATGCTTAAAGTAATAGAGCTCAAGACATCTCATCTTGTTACAAAGCAGTTTCTTAACTGTGTATGACAGACCAAAGGAGAGACTGTGTCACTTGATGAGCCAGGAAGAGGTGTGCCTCACTGGTGATATGCCGAAGGAGAGTTTTGACCAAAAAAATCTCATACACTTCAGATTTGTCCTACACATGCTGCCAAACTGGTAAGATGGGGCAGATGTGCACATTTCAGTTTATGCTGCTTCAGGTATTTGTGGGAGTTTCTCATTCTGTAATCTTTGGTGGCTTTATATACTTGTGATGGGTCCTTACTAGCTGTGGTGAATCTCCAGTTCTCTTCTATAGAGTAGGCCAGGACTGAGCAGTTCCCAAAGTGGTTTGCAAACTGTGGTGTGTAATGCTGCCATGTTACACACATCAAACTGGGAACATTTGAGAGGCCAGGAATAGGTTAAAGATGGAAGCATCAGCATTACCCAGACTCAGGGGTGTGAATCAGGTGCCTTACAGTGCACCTGGTGGAACAGACATCAAGTCAGCATAATTGACAGAAAGCTCCTATTTAGAAGTTTCCAACTGAAAGAGTGAAACTAAAACTGCTCCTTTCTCTTCTTGGGTGACTGACCACAGCTCTGGGGCACAGGAGGTGGGGTTACTGGCCAAAAGCTCCTTTCTGGGCTGGGATGGGTTGAAGTACTCTGGTTGTGATGGTGCTTTGGATGCTGTGCTGATCTGCCACCTTTATGTTGGAGCAGTGCAATGGTCCAGAAACAAGTGAGAGAGTCTGGGAACTCAGAGGGTGGAAGAGAAGAGGAGCCAACTTTTTGCCTTATCTTATGGGCCAGGGTTAAAAGGGTAATTTTAAACACATGAAAAGAGACACAGTTATACAGTCAGATCACCTTTTCTCTGGGATATACTAAACTTAGGGTTTTTCAGTAGATTAAAGTGCTTCATCTCCATTTGTACTAGTAGACCTGTAGTTTTGTACCTGAAATTGTGGCAGAAAATAAGGGGTTTTGCCTCCCCTAGGAAGAATTGCAATGTGGTTTTTTTTTTTTTTCTTTTTAATTAGTTCTGTATTATGCTTGTGATACAGTTGGTAAGCTCTACTGGGTGATTTAGGTAACTGGTATGGTTGTTTGTATTTTAAGTTGTAATGGCTATGTGCAGAATGGTACTTGCTATTCCCATGGGTCAAGTCACTTGGTTCTAGATTACATTCAGGGTAGGGTGTTTAATCTCTAGAGGTCTGCATATGTTTAGTTCTGGCTCTATGGGTAAAGATTTCTTCTTGTTCAGCTGTTAGGACAGCTGCATTTATGGACACTTAAGCTAACAGGCACTAGATTTAAAGATTACAAACCTGTTGACAGGATGTTTTCTATGATGGATGCTGAACTTTAAATATGCTTTTCATGATCTGTCAGACAGGCTGTTTCCTCCAAAGTATTTGCTGAAGGAGCTTGCCGGAAAATGAGAAGATGAATTATTTTTAGGGATTTTATTTTCCTTTTGGTCAACAGGTAAAATAAGATTACCTTGCTTTTTTTCTGTATAATCTTCATTCAGGGAACGATTAATTCATATCATGGTCCATTTCTATGAAGGAGAAAGTAGGAGACAACAATAAAGCACTCAGATATTTTTTTCCTTCCCTTTTCTGGATTACAGAGCACAAAGAATGGAAGTTCAGTTTAGGGTGAAGTGAAACCCTAAGAAAAATACGTTCCTGTCACCCTATAGAGGCACATAATATGTGTTACCTCCTATGCTGATTTTTCATTTCCTGTAGAAACAGGAAGGAACACTTCAAGGAAAAACACGCTTACAAACAAATAAAACAATCTTGTCAAGATCTGGATTATTCATGCATGGGATGAAAAGTGAGTGATTTAAACCTGTAAGTCTGAATAATAGCAGGAATAACTGTAGTGCTGTGCTGCTGAATAGCAAACGAGGGCATTGAGAGAGAAATGAACAGAACAGCCTTGTGTGTGCCCGTACCTTTTTACAGGCAATGAAATAACAAGGATCACAAAATATTATGTAGCCCTCAGGAATAAGTTTACTATATTTTTCTTCAAAATCCCTTTTCAACTGATGTAACTCGCTCTGGCAGTTACTGTAGGGCTGAATCCTGAAAGTTCCAGTGTACCTGAGCATGCCAGCATTAGTTATCTGGAATTACAAAAGGTCACAGGACTTGTGCTAGCCTTCCCCTGCATCTGACTGTAGTTCATCCCATTTGTAGCTCACCCGCCTAAGTATGAAAAACAAAATACATGGAAAATACCTGGCATTTGAAATTCAGAATAAACATCATGCAGAGTTCACACATGGCTGAACTAAACAGTGGGTTTTCTATTACTGGATTGCTACAGCTGATGGCAGGTGGAAAGTGTGGTTCTGAATCTGTGGTGATCTCATCTGGGCATGAGTGCACACAACTGTTTTGCCTTCTGTGTGTCTGGATTTCCTTCCCACACAGAATGGTGTTTTTGAGGGGACAGTCAGTGCTCTGTCACCCTCCCAAATGCCAATAAGAGCTCTTGTCCAGACCAGAGGTGCTCTCCAGGGTTCCTGGGTCTGCTGGACACAGGTACTCATAACTGAGTAGAACATACAGTCCTTATTAGAAGCATGCCATTTGCTCAGGTAGCAGTACTAGCAGCTCTTCATGATTAATGTGGAATACATCAACTGCTTGGCCTTAAGAAACTATAGATAGTAAAAAAATACAGGAGTTCTGATAATTTTCCAACGGATGGAAATTCTTTTGAACTGTTGCTTGTTTTTGAATGCAAATATTCTTCTGCAGATTTTTGAAAACATGATGTAAGAGAAATCTTGTTGAACACAATAGTCTAGAGTGAAGATCTGCATATGCACCCTCCCTGTTCCTAAAATAATTTCTCTTGACCTTCATTATCTTTAAATCTTTAGCCATATATCTTTCCTCATAGTGAGTGTCATGGAATTTTTCTCTTTTTGAGAAATGGTTAATTTTAATCATATCTAATTCATAGTAAGCTGTAATTGCATTTATTAAAAGGAATAATTTCAGTTAAATCATCAGCATTGTGTTTGAGTTTTCTGATAAAATGGCAGGTGGCAGTTAGTGATTCCTCTAAAATACTACCTTGATGGTATTTCTTTCAATCTTGTAAATTATTTTCACAAACTTTTTAACAGCAAGTGAAACAAGCCAAACCAAAATGTCACTCTCCAGAAAATATGTAGGTGTATATCATCCTGGGGTGATGATAATCCACCACATTTTAAGATTGAAGCAACACATAGAGCACAGAGTGGCATTTTTGTTCACCCTTTGTGCGTGGTCTGGAAAATGAAGGATTATTTTTTTCAATGACTATTGAAGCTCATAATGTAGTGGTTTCTTTGTTCTTTAATTTCTAATTTCATGTTTTGTAACTTGGGAAGATAGTAATTTAGCAGAAGCTGAAGTTACAGTAATTTTGTGACTGAAAACTAGATTATGACATTGGACAAAAAAGTTATTTTTCTTGCTACCATGACCTTAGACTTACTTCTTGTAGACATAAGTTGCAAGAGTCAGTTTAAAAGAATTAATAACTCTGATGTATATTGTGAAGGGATTGAGGAGATTTGCTGTAACTCTTGATGTGATCCTGGAGTCCTTCAAAATAGAAGTTATTTTTAAATGTGTAAGAAAAAACAAACAATTCAACTTGGAAATTTGTGAAGCCATTTTTCAATAGCATATAAAAGAATATTTGTTACAGAGGAATATGTCATGGTGATTAAAAAAATTCTTATTACTTGATATGGTATAAAGTTTTAGTGAATAATGCTGTAGGATTATCTGCTTAGCATGAGTTATTTCAGCTTTAAATAAACTTTCAGAATATTTATTTTGCAGCTTGCAAGTAGTCTTCTCTGACTTGTGGTAATGCCCTGCAACTTGCTGTCGTGGTGGGCTTATATCCTTACTTACTCTAGCTGTACCAGCACTCCAGGTTTGGATCTATGCCAGCTGGCCACAGCCAATGCCCAGGTGTGGCTCTGGGAAGTGGAGTCCAGGACCTGTTTGCAGTGGGCAGTTGGATTTGGCCACCGTGTTTCTAAGGAAGGGGCATTGGCTGTTGGAATGGAAGTTTCGCAGCCAGAGGCAGTGGGGGTGGGCAGCACGTAGGGGCTCATCTTCTTCACTGTATCACTCTTGTATTTTGCTATTTTGGGACATCAGGGACTTGCCTGGTGTATTGTAGGTGACTTCCAATCTGCCTTTGTGCTTAATGTCCTGCTCCTGTGATTTTGCATATCCCCCCAGGAGAACAGATGATCTGTAAGAAGTCTATCCCAGGCAGGAGTGAATGGGGACATGTGTAAGGGGTGCATCCATTTGGAATTCTTCTTTGGATAGGAAAACCAGAGGGGAAAGCCTTGTCAGTGTGACAGAATTAAGGACAGGCTTGAGCTCACACCAGTGTTCCAGTTTTCCTGCCATCCACTTCAGGAATTGTGAATACAGAGAGCTGTCAGAAACATCCATTTTAACAGTCTCCTTGTGTGACTCTAGCCTTTACTCTGGAATATTTGATAGCAGGAACCAGTTTGCTTCTACCTGTGTGTTTTTGGTAATGCAAAAGATGATTTCTTTTGTGCAAAAGAAAATACAAAACACAAAGCAAAGGTTACTGACTTCCTTTACATTTAGCTTAATAGAAGGAAATCTCCGGAGGAAGGTATAACATTGTTTTCCTAGTAAAATACTAAAATCTTTCTTTCTGGTTGCATATTGCATTAATTCTCAAGTTTGCTAATTTCTAAAGAAATTGACTAAGATGAAGAAGAAAAGAAAATGCAGTTGCTGTGCTATCAAGAAAACTCCATGCACTTCTGTGACAAACAATTCTGAATGTACTGTGATGTATCCTTCAGGGAAACTGGGTGCATTTTTCCTATGCTTTTCTGGAATTCTTATTAATATTAACTTCTGGCAATGCATTAGAGTGGCATTACAAACCCCAGAGCCTGTTTCAGTTGCTCATACTGCCAAGTTCAATCCATGTGTAAGTTATAGACATGATAGTTTTTCAGGGAGAAAAATACATTGCTATTTTAAGAGCACTCTTGTGTTGTTTGCTTTGCTGTGTTTTTTACTTCATGAAGCATTAACAGAAGTGAAATGCTTGATATAAGAAATTGATTGCTTTACTGGGTCTAATTTAGTCCTGAATGTGAACAGCACTGTTTGCATTATTCTGGAGTTCTGTTTTAACTGTCACAGTGGTGTGTAATTCTAGTCTGGGATTTGATATTTCCCCTCGAGAAGGAACATAAATTGGACTGAACAGTGGCTTCTTGCTACCAAGCTACAGTTTGAGGGCTTTCTAGTATCAGTCCTTCATTTACAATAGAGTTTGGTAGGTTTCAAAAGGCCTTGCAATTCTTTGAAGGCTGACCCTATTTTCAAACTGTAGGCAAATGTTCCACTAGGCTTTAAAAATGTACTGGTTTTTGAAATGGACTTGTCTTCTAGCCTCAGTGATTCTGTAGGGATTATTTTGTGGTTTTATTTTGTGTGGGTGTTTTGGGGGATTTTTTTTTTTTCATTAAATTGTTCCTTTTAACTTATTTTCTGAAATATTTAGTTCATATTACGCTCAAGTTGAACAGAGTATATATGCTCTGGAATAAATGCTTTAAATATTAATCCTTAGGGGAGACAATGGAAAGGGAAGTGCCTCTGCCACTCAATTTGCAGCATAGCATGAAACAGTCAATTACAAAGGTGAAGATCCTGACTTCAAATGCAAGCTATTATCAGTCAGATGTAAGTTGTGTATAATCATCTCATATAAATCCCACCATTACAACTAACACCATTGTAAGTCAGTGTACAGAACTTGCAATCTGATTATGAACCAGTGCTTTTTCTCAATTCCTGCTGTTTGTTTCAGATTATTTAACTTTTCTCAAGGGTATCATGCACTCATGACAAGGGGAGTGTTGAAGATGGTGATAGAGAGTAGCAGTTCTTGTAATATTGCATTTAGCCTGATGTGTATCTGTCAGTAGTTTTGGGAGATTTGAACTCCATAAACTTTTTTATCCATTATTTTTTGCATCAGATGCTATAATAGGAGATTGCTAGTCTGAGAGGACTTTGTTGGGTGTTCCAGAAGTCCATGAGCAGGTGCTGAAAGTGATTTCTGTGCACGTGGTAAGTGTTGTGGTAGAGCCCCTCAGCAGCTGACTAAAAACCAGCTCGTACTGCAGAGCATCATCTGCATTTATTTGCATTGCCTTTGTGTCTGGCTGTCCCTGAATGTATTGCAGGTTTATTGTACTAGGCACTGCACAGCTTGGTAGTAAGTGCCAATTCTTGGCTCAAAAAGCCCAGAACTGAAGTACACGAGGGAGACCGAAGAACTTTCTTGCTCTTTACATGTGCGGTGCAAAAGAGGGTTAGAGGGGGAACAAATTGTTTACTCAAGGTCACAGTGTTGTCTACAGCAGAGCTGAAAATGAATCTAGATTTCCTAAGGGCTGGTGAGAAAGTAAGAATTCTGTTTGACAGAAGAATTAATTGTTTTGACATTAGTTTCCTTTTTAATTGATCAGAAATTTCTTATGGGTAAGGAAAAAAGATGAAGATTGTGAGAAGCATAATAAGATAAAATAGGCAGGAAAAAGAGAAAGAAGCAAGTCAGAGCATTTTTATGAAAGGGGGAAAAATCAAAGTCATTTTTCCTCTGCATGTTTTAGGTCCTTGAACTGATTGTTTTAAATAAATTCCAATTAGAGAACACTTGCCATTTCTTTATGCTTGTGACCCAGAACTCTATTTTAGAACTTAGATATTCTGACTTTTTTTTTTTTTTTCTGATGTGAGAGGGAAAAAGAAATGAGGAAAAGATAGACTTCTGCAAAAAGTTTCAGTTGACAGAAAACAGATGTCTTCCCAAAATGATTCTGACTACCTCCATTCAAGAATCTGAGGTCATCTTAGTTCTGTTCATCCTGCATTACACAGCTTTTGGACAAGAATCATTAAATTCCAGAAGATGCATAGGTGCAGAATGAAAATTTAACTCTTATCTTTCCTCTGTGTTGGAGAAGACTGTCACTAAGATGCACAAAAAGTGGAAAAATCTGGGTTTTTTCAGGCATGTATGTTTTAAAGCAGTTGTAAATTCACATATATATATATATATACATATTCTAAGAATATTTATAAATGCCATTTAGTACTAAATTTCCAGGCGGTGATACTGAATTTTAATGATAAAGTTACTCTTTATTTTATGATTAATGGCAATAGTTCTTTATAATCTTTCTTGCTGACATTAGTAACTTTCATATTTTCCTGGTTGTACTGGTTACATACATTAGTTGTAATATAAGGGAAGAAGTTCTAGGGATATGTTGCAAGTAACCAGATTGGTAGTTTTTGTTCCATTTCTCATTGTCTAAGAAGAACTCAGATTATTTCTGGAATTTTCGTAGTCTTCTCCCATAGACCACTGACTAGTTTAGCATTAGTCTTTGATTGACCCAGTAAATTTTATGATGCTAACCTTCACTAATGAATGTAAAGGAGAAAGTCACAGGGCTTGGCTGGTTCCTGTGTCAGCAGCTTGTCAGTAGTAGGAGATTTATGTTCTCAAGTTTGTCACTTCAGCTACCAGATTATGCATACTCCAAAAGAGGCAAGAAGGTTGGTTCCCAAAATGGTGAAGTAATTCTTCCTACTATTTGTTACTATTTTGTGTTAGTGGTGTTTATTACAGAAAGTTTGATTAAATTACATGTATATGGTGGTGGGAGAAACAGAATATCCTTTAGTCAATAGGGTGTGGGCATTTATCAAACTGAGATCGTCTTAAAGGACTAGAAACTTAAAATACAGTAATTCCTGCTAGTTCAAGTTGCATTTTTGTACTCAACAAACCAAATGTTAAACTTCCACCAATAATAATTCTGTTTCAGCGAAATTTAATTTTGCTTCATCCTTTTTAGAAAGAAGCTAATTAAAATGTTTCATTGGGATCAGATCAGGCTGTATAATAAGAAGAGCACAATGAAGAAGACCCCTCCTATCTTCTTAGTATTACTATTTGTAATTGGACTTGGATTAAATGTGTCAAATCTGTGTTCCTGGGTATCACATCAATAGTAGGTACTTCAGCTGCTGTACTTCTCTCCTAAAGCTAAAAATATAATCCAAATAATCTTGACTCGATGGTCACAATTCACCCTGTAATGTTGACATGTGAAAAAGGAGCAGAAGGTGCACCTGTAAATCACTTTATCATCTATCTAAATCACCAGTCATTGATTTCCTTTAGGTTTAAACGGGTCAGTTGCCCATATATTTCAGAATATTTGGTCATGTTTTCCTTGGGATTCTTTTAATCTTTCCCCATTAGTTCAGTTTCTGCTCTCAATCCTTTTCTTACATTTGAAGTACCTCAATAGCCTGGAAATGTGTTGTTTTTATTTATCACATCATTGTTCTCTTCAAAGGGTTGTTTGCCTCAAGTCTCATTTATCCTGATTTTCTGCTAGTTTCTTTTCAGATGCCAGCAGGTATTTTGTAATAGCAAGTACACATCTCAATAGCTGGCTTTTCTTTTTATTTGGTCTGTCTAGAAAATTGAATGAATTAACATCTCAGACAGGAATTTCTCTCCAGAATATATTTCAATTTAAGGGCATATATTTGTATCTCTAAGATCATCTACCTAAAATCTTGGCACTGAAGAGTCTTGTAGTTTGCCAAGAGTATGATCAGTAGAAATGTTGCAGAGCTGCTCTGTGCATATTAATGGAATGCCAGATAGTGAAGCACTGGATATTTCTGGGTTTTAGTCATGTTGCTGCATTTAGTGTAATGTTGCTGCATTGGTGTCAGTTTTCTCAGTGTATCAGTGGCATTTCTATTTCTAAGAATGCTGCCCCAAGTCTTTCTAGATTTGATGCTGCTTCCTTATTGTCATTTTAACACCTTACTTCGGATTAAAGGATGATACAATCCTTATATTTTGAAAATCCCTGTTTGAAAATCCCTGTTAGAAAATCACTATTCCAGACTAGCCATCAGTCCCCTTTTCCTGTTACCTATTTTGCAATTTTCATAGACTGATTGCAAATATCTGCTAATGTAAATAATCATACTGACATTTCTTATACCACTTAGGAGGGTTGATGCTCTTAGCTGCTCTCCTCTTTCATGCTGCTTGTATCTGACCTAATGGCCTCTTTTTGTGATCTGCATTTTGCTGTGATTTGGTAAAAACTGGCATACACTGCCAACTCACAACTTGTGTGTTGGGATTTAAAGGGCTTTGATGGGTTCCTTTCTGAGACTGCCGTGCACTGGGCTATGATTCACAATGACTTCATCTTCTGTAGGTCCTTTCAGTATTTAATACTCTTTCTTGGAATGTAGACAATATACCAGAAAGCACCAAATTCACTGCAAGCCCTGACTTCCCAGAGGACCATTAAAAAAGATTGCTTTTCTCCTCTGACTGATCTGGCAGCATTTGGATCGAGCATTTAGTACCTTAAGTGAACCTCTTAGAAGGGATCTCATCAGAGGCACTCTCTCAGGCCTTCCTGAAATACTTGCTCTTTTGGATCCTAATTGTATTCAGAGTACATTTGGAATGGTTTTTTTTCACTGAAGCCACCCAACAATTCCTCCAAGACTGAAACATGCATGACAAGGATGGATCTCCACTAAAGGTTATATGGTTAATTCTAATAAGAGTGGCTCACTACTGCAGTTACACTTGTAAATGAGATGATTTTCTAAAGATATATATTCCAGGCCTTTAAACACACAAGAACGTCTTTGTATTTTTCAAGAATTACCCCTAGAAGGACTCCTGTTAATTTTAATGGTTTCTAATGTGTTAGCCCTGTCTCTGGTTTCACTGCTGCTTAAGAATCTAAAATAGTAGATTTTACTCCCTTCTTGTCCTCTCATTGCCCCTTCTCTGGTTTGGGGGCCTTAGTTAATCTGTCAGGGTGACTCCTTTGGGATCATCTAATAGTGCACAGTTTCAGGTACTTGCAAATACCAGATGCCAAGGAGCATAACCATTCAAGGGCCAAAGAATTGTAGGGCTGGGCAACTTCAGGTGCTGAAACTGAGAGTGGTTGAGGTCATGCCATATTAAAGTGAGGCAGAAAATCAGTTTTCTTAGGACTTTCAGCTGGGCACCTCTGAGAATAGCAGCTTGTCAGCAATGACACAGCATTCTTTCTAGCTGTAGTACAGAAAGAGAAAAGGGACACCTTCAATGGTTAAGCTCTTTGGCATGAAAAAACAGCAAGGAATGTAAATACTTATATTATGTACTTTAGCTGGATAAATAGCACTTTTCCAGCAATGATTCTGCAGTTCTTCTTTCTTATCTTTGCATTTACTTTTCACAGAAAATAGTGGGTTTTTTGATTATTATTTTTCTTTTTTGTTTCATCTGCCTCCCTCTTTCCATCTACAATTAACGGTTTTACCTTTCTTTTCTGGCTTCTCCTTCTTTACTTATAGAAAACTGTATGAGGTCATTCAACCTTGTCATAAACATTCTCATACTGGGAGGATAAGTATAAAGTACATCTAAAGGTATAGAAAAAAACCACAAAAACAGAGGTTTGTACAGTCGCTGTGAGAACATTAGGGCACAAGTTGTCTTTGATCTCTGTTGTGCTGCATTGATTTAGCTTTTAATCCACTAATTAATATTATAACTGGCCCTTAGTACATACTCTTTGAAATCAAGTCTACTATTTCAGTTGTTTTGGGTTTTTTTTTATTTTATTTATAGCAGAGGCTTCATTTCTTAAGGAGTATTCCAGAGCAAGAGCATCCACAGTAGAGTCACAATCAAAAGTGTCATTAAATCTGGTACAGTTTGGCTTGGTAATATATCCAGAAATACAAGGGTTTTGATATTTTTTTACTTTTAAATGTAACCATTATTTTAAATATTAAGAGTTGGGGTTTTTTCCCCCACAAAATACCTCTCTCTGAAATGTTACTGAGGGTTGAAACATAAAAGCCCACGCTGTAAAGTGTGTTGCTGATATTGTGCAGTAGCTCTATCTTAGCATCCAGTGATGATGACATGAATTAAATGACATTCCTTCTGCAGTGATGGAAACTCTGAGACTGTCTGTGACATACCCAGAAAAGGTTAGGATGGCCTAGCTAAAGTCATAAAGTTAACGTGCATTTTAAAACCTCTCAATGAGGCAAATTAAACCTCCTTCATTTCTGTATGCTAGAGTCCAAAGAAAATTTCAGTGTAGTTTTTGTCATTTGCAGCTGTCACGCCTTAGCTCCTGAATGTGAGACTCCCTCATGACTGGTGAAAGTTGTCTAGTTAGGAGTGGGTCAAAGACATGGTCCTGCTCTAGAAAGACAGTGACCTAGATGAGAAGATTTTTGCAGTCTTAGTCATCTCTGCTGCTTGTGATTTGTGTATGAAACACAAATCACAGGTGGGAAATCTTTTGAATGCAGTCAAGAAGTTGGCAATACGGGCAGCTTAGAACTCCACACGTGCTGCAGTGCTACCATGGTAATCAGAGAAAGGACTTAAAAAATTAAAAGGCAAACAAAGAAATTGAAAGTAAAAGAAAATTAACTACTTTTCAATTCTTCAAATATATCATTCTTTAAATCATCATTTTTAATGCAGCTTCACAGCCTGAGTTAGTATCCCTGAAAAGGAATCTGAAACAGAGTAAGCTGTTTAATGCAGTAGATGTGATAAGCACAGGCCAAGTCACATTTTTGAATAAAATATAAATAATGCTCAAGATACCCTTTGCTTAAGGTGCTTAGCTCATGCTTGCTTAGAATTTTACTTTCATAATTGTTATTTGAATTTTTCAAGGAAAGCTATGAATAGCTATGTTTATATAAAAATAGCAAATTATCTCCCATATTTGTGTGAAGCAGGTTAAGCCTTTTGCCATCAACAGTGTTGCTTAACCTTTTATGTTGTATCCATGTTCCATATTGTGCTTAAGGGTTGTTAATCTACTTCAGAATTGTCATGTGGAATAAAGTAACTTTTATTTTTGAAACCTCATCTAATTTGGCCTACTTACAGCAAATAATTCATTAATTTTAAGTGCCTAGCTAGCATATTTTCTTCATATTCTGACCTTTTAAACCAGTAGCAAAAGCACTCCAAAATATTTTACATTTTTAAGCATACAAAATGCTTGCATCCTTTGCAATTGCCAACGATATAATGAATTATATGTCCTCAATATTTTAATGTAGACCATATTTAGCCAAGCAATTGAAAATAAATAAAAAAGTAGTTCCTTCAGTTTGAAAATATTTTTAAATTGTTTTTTGAATATGCAGAACACATGTTTATCTTATGCATTACATACAAATTTAATGGTCATGAGAACAAACCCAATTTTTATGTTCAGATAGCACAGTTTTCCACAATTGCTCTTGTCATGGTTTGCTACTTAACATGACTTTTAATATACTATAAGATACTTTTAAGATATGGTATTAAGCAGAAAAGGAGGATATTTCTGACTGCCTTTGGTTTTCTTTTTTTTAAATTCCTCTTTTTCATGTCACCTTTCAAGATACTGTGTGATTTATATTTGCAGTTCACTGAACTGTATTTTTTGTCTGTAATTCTTGTAATTTTTAAAAATGCTTTAAATATGCATTGTTTTATGATTTTGTAGCTACATATAAAATCTTCATGCTGCTATAAAATGTTTTTATTTGATTTGCGGTTTTATCATCATTCAAATTAAAAGGAAACTGTTTCTATAGTCACTCCTTTTGTTCTGGATTCTGTTCAGCAACATGGGCTAACAGTGAAAAAAAGTTGTGCCAAAGGAAAGGATCTGCATATAAATTGGTCAAGACACATGGTTAAAGTGTCTTGTAAAGGTTCAAAATTTCTCTACCATTCTGGCACTCTGTCTTCACAGACTTCACACTTGATGAAGTATTTGACTAGCACTTACTTGACAGAAGATCGCAGCAAAATGTACATTATTCCCTTCTGTTATTTATCATTGTCTAAACAAATTTATTCTTGCTGTTGCATAAAGTATCTCAGTGGAAACAAAGGCTATAAAAACGCGGCTCTGTTCTGGATTCATTAAAGCCAAATCTATCTGTGGCAAGAATTGCCCTGCCTGACGCTGTGAACTCACAGCTGGTTTCAGTGAGCTGTCTGGAGAGCTGTGTTTTCCGTGGGTTGTTGGTGTGCGTCCATAACGTGGGGGGCCACGGGGGGCCTGGAGCCTGAGAGTGCCATGGGCACAGAGAGCCATCGTGTAGCTCTTGGGCCAGCAGTGGAACACTGAGGCATGATGGATTACTCCCAGAGTTTCTGTGGCACCAGGGTTTCCTCTCCCTGTGAAGAAGGAGACTTCACTTTTCCCTGCGCGGAGCTGTTCTGTATGTTACAATGGTACCTTGAATTAATCAAGTGCTATTTGCACAATGGTGAGTGAGCTTGGATTATTAAGCTTCTCCTGTTTGATCTGTTTCCTTTTTCAGTAAATAGCAAAACTTCCAATGACTCCAATGAGAATATGATTAAGCTGCTACTGTATTTCACATGTTTGCATAATAAAATGGTGGTTCTTACAAATATTTTCAGTGGTAATTTAAGGTACTGAAACAGCAGCTATGCTCAGGGCAATTCTGAAATTGACTTCAGTTGTTTTCTGTGTCTCTTAGAGAGTGAGCTGAGGCACTTGTAGTTTTCAAGGCAAGGCATTTAAGAGCATCCCCTAAAAAAGGATGCTTAATGAAAAGGTGAAAAAACTGGAGTGAAAGGGGGAAAATCCCAGTACTCTTTTATGTAATAGATTCAGCCAGGTGATCAACAATGGTTTTAGTCTGACTTAACATAAGAAAGCAACAAAAAAGTCTTTATATGTTTCAGCCTTTTCTGATTTATGAAGTATTAAAGGGTGCCAAACTGGCAGCATTTGAATGCAGAATTTCTGTCAATTTGCAGTCCTTTAGGGGATGAAGCCTAATCATAAACTCAGATGACTTCTTGAAACAGATTTCTTATAGTTAGGTGGAAAGCAAGGCAGAAAGACTAAATTAATGGTGAGGTTTAGAGGCAGAGCAGTTCTGAAATAAGAACCTTGGAAGAGCCAAGACTGGGGACACCCAGTGTGCTAAAATTTTCAGGTTTGTCTCACTGACAGTTGAGCCAGAATAAATGGGATTTTGATTCCATTCTGATGACTTTGCTTCAGAGGAAGTCGGGGAACCCATTTGTTGTTGGTCAGACACTAGACATTTTTTCTTTTAAATGCATCCTTGTTCTGTGGTTTATAAAACTCACTGTAAGTGAGTTTTAGATTAGGCTTTGCTCTCCATGGGGAAATGTTTTTAAACAGTAGTCAGTGTAATTAAGTACTTTGTCATGTGCAGGTGTTGTGTACAATTTCTGTTTGTTTCTTGTAGTAAACCCTATGTAAATTTATACAACAGAAGTGGTGCTGACTATGGGATTAGAAGAGCTGAGTTCAGCTTTGTCACATGGGCCATGAATTCAAGTGAAAGAATACACACCTGTGTTTTAGTGGTACCTTGCCACCTAGGACGAGCCATATGGTTAAATAAGTGTTGTGGAACAAACTAGGTGGCATGCCACAGCTGAGAGCTAGGCTTGCCCTTCACTTCACTGCTTTGTGTGCCATATGCTACAAAATGCTGTATTTTGTTGCATTACAATGCTGATCAGGTGTATTTATAGAAGCTATTTTAAAAGCCTGAAGCATTAGAATGCTGTATGTGCAAAAACAAATTATTCCAGGCAAACCGTGTGAGGTACTAGATTACCCTGAACAAAATTACCATAGTGGGGGTTACATTTCAGTTAAATGCAGGATGTGTGACTTGGGCAGATAAATAACATTTTTAGTAATCATCGTTCAGAGTAATCTAAATGTTGTTTCTTGGCCAAACTATGGAAAAATGCTAAACTGACCAAGCATACAGCCCCCCGACCATATTACCCAAAATTTGAAACAGCTACTGACTGTCGAGTAGGGGAAACACTAAAAAGCATATTCTTTGCTTCATTATTAGGATAGAGCAAAAAATTTCACTTGAAATTTAGCAAATGATGAAGCTGTGGTTTCTTAGCTATGAAAATTGTGGTCTGATTTTCCAAAAGTAGTGGAGGGTGTTAGAGCTGTCACAGAAATTTTTTTAACTGTAGGAGCTCAATTGTGTTTTACAACTCTGAAGTCTAATTATTCAAGACTGGACTACTCTCCCTGCAGTGCACAGCAACCACTGCAGCTGGCTAACGCTAGAAATTTTAAGCAGCCACTTTTAAGTATAACAAATCCATCTACAAGATCTACAGCATGATTTACTGTATTTTGCCAATGCCTGGTGTTTACTTCATGAAACAAACAGCCAAATCATGACACTTGTTTGAAAGTTATGAGATTTTAAAAATAACAGAAGAGAAGAGAGGTAATATTTCTTTGGGAAGTGACACATTTAGCATTTTTACAATGAATTAGGACATCAAACAAAATACCATGCTAATGATAGGGCTGTGCAAGATGTCAACATGGCTAAAGAGTTTTTAATTTTTTTTGTGGGAGCTGTCGCACCCTGAACATATGTGACTGTGAAAAATCAATTACCTGCTAAGAACAGGAAGACACAGGATCTTCATACTTCAATCTTGAATCTTAATACATTTGTTCTTAGTGTAAACTCCTCTCTAGCAAGTTGTCACTGAAAACCTGAAATACTCAGGGGACAGTAAATTTATACAGCCCAGTGTAACCAGTTCTGCCTGGTAACCAGTGTAACCTGGTTCAGTGTAACCAGTGCTATGCCATCATATCAAATTTTACTTATGTTCAAATGGAAATATGTTTTTCATACCTGCTGGGAATACATGGATGTCTCCATGAATAATTCAGTTTGGATTAAGAGTCGATTATTTCAAGGAAGCTTCCTAGTCAGCCCTGACTCTGCTGCTTGTTTCTCATTCTGGAGCAGTTTAGGTGCCCAAGGAACACACTCTTTTTGAATTAACTGAACTGGAGGCTGTGTTTCTGGAATTCCATCAATGCAGTCAAACTGCTAGAGGGCATTTAGTCCACAGGGATAACCTAAAGTCAGCGCAAGCTAAAACCCCTGAAACCAATATATTCGATCTTCAATAACAACTTTTCATTCTGCACATGTGCTCTGAGGGCAGTGCACTGCTTGCTACCAAACTCAAAGGGCCAGTATGGATGAACAGAGTGCAGCATGTGCTGTGAGTAGGTCTCCAAGTGGCTGGAGCTTTCAGACTAGATCCTTAGTCTGGCTTTTTGATATGCAGTGCATGTGGTAATATTTTTCCCTGGTGTCAGTAATCTATTTCTAGAGGGCTTATTGCCAGCTGCTTAAAGTTGATGTGTCTCCTTGAATCAACATTTTCTGGAAGGAGTCTATATTAAATACTAATTTCTGATATTTGATACAAGGAGAAGTAGATTTTAATTTCTATGGTGTCAATGTGCCTGGAAAAGACCATTTTTTTGACTTAATATGTGCTTTGCGGCTCTTAATAAACAAGGTCAATTTGAGGTAACTATTTGCAAAGGAAGTTGAAAAGTTTATTTGCTTTACTAGAGGAAATGCACTAAATAGTGTTGGTAAATATTTTAATTATTTGTCTCAGGCAAATTATGGTAAAGTTTTAAAGCATAAGAACATGTGGTGAAAAGCTCATTTTCCAAAAATGGCTTACTGACCTTATATGCACATCATACATTTCCCTGACTGTCTAAGATCTGCTTTGCTCAGCTAAAGGAAGAGGTATGGTTGGAAACTGTAAGGCCTTAAAATGTCTTTTCCTGTGGGGGGGAAGTTTGTTTGTGTGCATGTTTTTGTTGGGGCTGGTGGTGCTGTTGGTTTGGATTTTTTTTTAATATGGTGACTTGGGCTCACCACTGAAACAGCAGTGAGCATAGGTGAGTGGGATATTTTTAAAGCCTAATCTAGTAATCCTGTAAGCCTCTGAAAAACATATATTTATAAAGAATATACATAGTTCATACACAAAGATACAGAGAACATCCATAATATAGCTGGAGGATTGCAATAGAGAACTTAAAGGCTCAGAAAATGAGACTCTGATACTATTTCAGTGCTGAGTGGGAATGTTTTTTCCTCCTGTTTTAGATATTGCACAAGTCTCCTCTAGAAATGATTTTATTTTTAGTTAGATGTAGTGTGTGTGCATGTCTATGCACAACACGCAGTACAATGTAGGTGCTCAAATTAGCTCAGGTAATATAGGCAAAACACAGAGGTTAAACAGTGTAAAACTTCATTAAACTAATTAGCACCACTTCTGTGAGATCTGAACAGAGGAAGAAAAAATCTGGCAGTATAATTTCAGTCACAGTGAAGCATAAGGATGAATCATTGCTGTGTTAAAGTAACAGGTAATGATGTGCTGTATCACATCTTTGCAAGTTTCGTTAATGAGTTAATCAGCCAACCCTAAACTGAATTTTCCTAAATGAAACCAAAAAAGTTTGAAACTTTTGATGGATTTTGAAGTGCATTAAGTTATTGAAGGTTAAAGCAATTGACAAAGGAGAGGCAAGGAATATAAATTTTCATACTATGTTTGCAATGAGTGCTCATTTTACTTTATCATTTTAAACCACTCCCTGCTGTTTTATTTTTGAATATGTTCTTCTCTTAATTAAATAAGTCATATAATCAGGACAAACAGCTGTTTGCTAGAGTGACCTAATTAAGAGGAACTTACTGCTTTTCTGATTTGTATTACTAATAATGTTTATTGAATGCTCTTTGAATGTCTCATGGTTTGAAGCTCCACAGAATGCTTCCCAAATAAATTATGTTTCTCTTACTTCTACAGTCATCGAAAAAATAGGGCAACCAGATAGGAAGGTGTGTGTGTGAGTACTGGACCATTTGTAAATCCAAATAAAGCCTGACAATTAGATTAGCAACTGATTATCCCAATGAGTGTCATAAATCAGCAAGATGTTGCAGGAAGTTAGACTATGGCTGGAAGTGCTGCTAAAATGTCAGCAAAAGAACACATGAAGCCATCCTTTGCTGTAGGTCAGTGGTTTAGGCTGGAACAGTGCTAGGTGGAAGTTGTTACAGGTGGAAGACATCTATCATTATTCCTATGAGGAGGAGTAGTAGCTGTTAGACTCGTGATGGCATAGGAAATTATCTTTATTATTGTTACGTTTAATCATGAGTTTGTGTGAGATATTCCTCTCAGCAGAGTTATGTTTATGCCAAAATTTTTAGTTAGATAATCTACTTGAAAATCAGGTTCAGCTGTCTGGAGGGAGAGGACCTTGGGCTGGGTATGACAGGTATAGTGCAGCTGTGTGCTGCATGCTGGCTGGGCTGGAGTGGCCTGTGCAGGGTGAAAGAAATATGCTCCAGCTGCATCATTTCAGACAGAGATATGTAAGCAATAAATAGGACTAAACATCTGACTCTCAGAACGAGATGTATGGCAGGTCACCAGTGACCATTTGGAAAATCACAGTTTATTCCTTTAAAAATATAGAATGAAACCTTCTTCAGAAGGAGCAAATGACTTTTGCATTTTCTGCTGTACTTTCTCTGCCTCATGAGATAATCTTCAATCCTTACAGCAGTTTCCTTAAGATTTGTTCCAGATTTATTAGTTTTCATTCTTACAAGGTAACCTCAGAATCTTTTCTCGTAGTTATGTCCATCCTTCTAACAGAGAAACTGTGCTGAAACCATGTTTCCTTTTAGATGGTGTTAAACAATCTGCTCAGGAGTGATGGTTGGTCCTTCTAGCTCATTAAAGAAAAATAAGTTGATAAATTGAATCCCAATCTGTCAATATTTTAACAAAAAGTAGTTTTACCTACCAAGTTAATTTTATCTCTTTCCAAACCCTTTTACAAATTTTCAAAGACAGTTTTACACAATGACATTTTCTTGGGAACTAGAATATGATTAGTTTGATGAAATGTAGAAATGGGATGCTTCCAGCAATGCTGATTAAGGGGAAGTGGAGATGATGAATTTTCTGTTGTATATAACATTTCTGGTTTGAAAATATGTGTGAAAATGGTTATGCTAAAAATGGAGAATCACATTTTCAGTTGGGATAAATTATATTGTCTCTGTTACATTCAGTGAAGTTATGCTGACTGAACAAAGCAAGCCTGGCCCTGAAAGAGGTGACTTCTCCATGACTTTCAGTGTGGCTTCAAAAAGCCGGTAGCCTCTTCTTAGGCTTGATTATCTGCTTCTACATCTAGGAGGTAATACTTCACTGGGCACTCAAAATTTTGTGTTACTGCAAGGTTTTGATTGTTGGGAAAGGCAGAAACACAGTCAGAAAGCCAGCCAGGTACATTTGCTAGGTGTGTTCTTAGACTGGAAGGAAATTGATAAGTTAAAGTTTGTATAATCAAAGGGAGACTGCATGGTTTTTATTTGGGATGATGGGGGGAGAGAAAGAAATGAGGCAGGGGAGAGAAATTTCCTGAAGAATATCTGGATTTTGGAGACAAGATAAAGTTATATTTCTGTTATTAAATAGAGTTCCCAGGTCACTGTATTTGGAGTTTGGGAGACATTATTATATCTCCTTCAGCTGTATGAAAGGGAGACTTAGACAAATACACTAGGATTCTAACAGTGAAGAGCTATGCAAGAATTTTGTGGAATATGGATTTTTATTTTCTTTCATGAGGAGATTTGTATTTTAATTTTATTACAGGAATCTTACTTGATTCATAAAAACATAATAGTTTTGACATGATTCTTTCCAACAGTGTTTGCAATGATTTCTTTTGCATCATGGTAATTGTTCTAGCAATGAAAAAGATTTTCAAATGCTTTACAGTGCACAACCAAGCAATATGTAATTGAATGCAACTGTCATTAAAACAGACTGTTTTTCTGACCTGTTGTTTCACTGTGAACATGCTGTTTATTTACCACCTTCATTATTGCAGCATTAGCATATAGAGAAGCTGTGCCTATCATCATGTACCTTCCTAACAGATGGCTACTAACTTCATGAAGGCTTTTTTGTGCTTGCTTAAAATATCCCATATTGGCACAAAGTTTCTTTCCTCAGTGGGAAGTATGACTGACCGGTTGAAACAGATTAATCTGCCTCTCTTCTGGCTTTTGAGCTTGTTTTGTACTGCAGCAAACCTGGTTTTCAGTCTAATTTTACAAAACAATCAAAGCTGCTTTTGCTAATAACAAGGTGTGGAAAGTTCCATTCAGTTGCATAATCTATGGGCAAACAGTTCAGGTTGTAGCAATAACTAAAGATGGCATTTCTGCCAGAAAAGGTGAAAAAAAAAAAAAAAACCCTTTGTATCTGCTCCACCATAATTGTGCTCTAAAGACATTCCAGCCTTGGGATTTAAATTCTTCCTTTTCAGGTCTGAGAATTTCCCTAGTCAGCTCTGTGAAAAACTGAGCCCCCTGTTCTGACAGCGACTGATGGCTCGTGAGCTCCCTGTCTGTTGCTCTAAGTCACGTTTTGTGCATTAATGCTGAGGGCAGAAGTGAGGAGCTCATTACTGAAGTGTTTGTGAGCTCCTCATCGTTCTTTCTGTGTGAGCTCAGTATTCAATTATTACCTTTCCCAATGACATCTGGTTTGTTGTGGGAATTCTTTAGCCATAAGATATGTATATGAACAATCTGCAAAGAGGAAAATACACACTTTAGGCCACTATTGAATGGCTATAATTTTGGGCAGATTTTCTTAAATGCTTAAAATAAGATAAAACTCTACATTTATCAGTGCTGGAATTAAAATTTGCAGAGATAAAAGGGAAGGTCTTTTCAGTGCAATTCAGTGTTTTGTCTTCCAGAAGTATAGCATACTTTTAGTTCTGATTGCCATTGATTTTTTTAATTGGCATTGATTGCCTCTCAGCTTTGGTAAAGTGTATCTTGGAATTTTGAAATGCCAGCCTTTATTTGGTTTCTGTGCCCAGTGTTTTATTGAATACTACCACAAAACTTTAGTCTGTTTTCTTTCAGTTATTATGCTCTTCTTTGAGCCTTGGGGAAATGTGTTCTTCCCAATTTCAGTTAGCCTACCATGGCCTTTAGAAAAAAGTATTTCCATCTCAAGTTGTTCTGCTGAAATTATACTTTTTTGTCATTCTAAATATCACTCTGGATGGACTTGGGTGATTCTTTATGCCTTATTCAATCTTCCTGAGGGGAAGCTTACATCTAGGAGGTAATTGTAGAATCTGAATGGGTAAAATAGACCACGCAGACTATATTAGCTGAAAAAATATTATTTAGTCTAGGAACATGAATGCAATATGCTGTCTGCTGTGCTGCAGTTTTTGTAATGGCTTTGGAAGCAATCCATACTGGTTTTTATTTTCACAATGATTTTCTGATACAGTCTCAATCATAGGTGAATTCTTTCTTTTCTCTGTGGTTCCTGCTTATTTTTTCTCCATCTACTGTTCCTTTCTACTGTCTGCTTATTCATAATGTGGTCTTTCAGAAGCTGAAATGATTGTGTAAACTGGGCATTCATTTTCCACATCTTGTTCCTGGCTACTTCTGACTCATCTATCAACTTTCCAAACCAATGAGTGTTTCCTTTGTGTTTTGGTCTCTTTTGAGGAGGCAGTGCTTGACTTTCTTCACACTTATGTTGTAGTTTCTTTCTCATAGAAGTAAGAGAATAATTATTCCATTGTGTGTGATTAAATAATTGCACTGAATACTTATTTTCCTATTCTAGTATTAAAACACTTTTGTCAGCACCATTACAAACCAAGGTATTACAATAAAATACCATACAGAGCCACTTTAATGCTGGACAGCATTTGAAATATAAGCATAGAATGGCAAATACTTTTCTGATTTTAAATTATCATCTTTGGACAGAAACCAGGTATCAAAATTCTCATGAACAAAAATTCAAAAGCATGTTAAGAGTCATGATACCTGTGTTTGGAAATTTACCTGTAAGCAGGTACTATTAGACATTCTTTTCAGTAAGTAATTAACATTTTGCTAATTTTCTTTTTCTGATTTAATTGTCCCTGAATATAAACAATTTATTACTTTTCCTTTGGAAAGTACCGAAGGAGGAAAATCTTGGCTTATGAAGACTTAATCAGGAAGAGTTTCTAAGCATATTTATTCAAATCCAACTATTTCTATGTGATTTAAGGATTCAGTTCTTCAGTAATGCAAACAAACTATCATTCCTTCACTGGAGTCACTTCATTGTGTAAAGCTTAGCATATTTGTAATACTTTTGTATTTGAAATTTGCAAGTGTACTATTCAGCTGGTGCTTCCTGAGCTTTGGGCGTGGGATGATGTGCATCACAGAAATGTGCTCTATGTGATGAGTGGCAGAGAGTGTATAGTGCTGTGTTTCATTGTTTCTGAGGAACCAGTCATGACCAGAGTGGCAAATACCAAGTTATCCTGCTTATGGAGTTCATTAACAAAACAGAATAGTGAAATGGAGAAAGTGGGCAAGAGAGAAAGGTATGAATGCATTGTGGTAAAAAGGAGTTCTAAGGTGAAGCAGATGTAGTTAACAGTGGAAGAGTTAATAATGGAGCAAGCAGTTTTGGCTGCCCTGTGAAAGGCCACCTATTTGTCATTGCAGGGTTAAGCTTAATTTTGTTGTTGAACAAATCTGGCATCTAGCTTTTGGAATAAAACCCTAAGGCACATTTTCAGTGTTCTGGGGAAAAAAAAAAAGGCGAACAAGGTTTGTGTCTGGCTGTGCTTGTAAAAGAACAAGAAGTCAAATATAAAATACTTAAATCCTAACTATAACTAAACCTTCTGGCAATTGTTCCTCTCAGGAATCTTTATTTACCCTTTTTCTTGGAATTCACAGTTATTTGCAATTCTAGGAGAATCTCTCTAGAAAAGTGATCTCAAAATGATCTTATCTTGTTCTAGCCCTCTTGTTGCTAAATAAGACATAGACTATTTCTAGAAAGGACTCCATAAACCCAAAAAACTCCAATTTATATAGGAGAGCTTGAAAGAAATTAATCCTGGCAGTTGGTTCTAATGTCATTAATGAAATAGATCTTTCATATTTCAATGGCTTATGAGTCCTAATCATCATGAGGTTTTTTTACTCTAATAATTGTGAACAGCTTGTGATTCACCGTTATAAAACTAATGTCTTCCAGCAATAGCAACATGACTGTAGACTTAGTCTGAGGTGGGAATCCTGCCAAAAACAATTGCAGTTTCTGCATTATCCACTGGGTCACCATTATATTTGGAAATACTGTCCCTTCCTTCCCTTTCTTCTCCTAAAAGACAAAAAAAAAAAAAAAAACCCAGAAAAATTGCAAGAATTTAGACAAAGTCTAAATGCTTATTTGTAGCACATTTTTATTTCATGGCGTAGGTGCCTGCCTGCTCACCTTTAGTAAGGTTGCTCTTCAGTGAGCAACTGTGATACTGATCACTGCTGATGAAAATTTAATTTTACCTGGATTATAGTTGATCCTGATTTTTCTGGCTGACCCAGATGTGAGTTATGTCCATACTTGAAGATTTGTGTTAGAGAGATTTTATCTCATGTTAAGGGAGCCCTGGTTGAATTAAATGAGATATTGTATCTGTTTTGCAGGTTTCATGATAGTTTTAAAAATATAAAATGTTTTTGCTTTTACCATATTGTTTGTTGGGATTGTTTACGCATGTGTGTAATTCAGCTTTTAAACTGCAGCTCCTTTACGTACTTAGAACAGCAGTGACTTGACTTTCCCAGCTGGAGGTGGTGCCTTTTACTCATCTTTCACTTTGTGCAGGAGAGGAGATGAAAATTCCAGTTTTACCAACCTTCCCCAGAAGAAGACATGTAAGGAGTGCTCATTTATTAGGTGTAAATATTTTTAAATGGGGAGTTGTTCACTGTGTTAATCCAAGAGTGCTGTATTTAAGTAAGCAGTGATGAGAGGTGCTATGAGTTTGTGTCTTGTCAGGGAGGGTGTTCAGTTTGAAAGAACTGGGTGTGTGTTTGTATCACTGCAGAGGTACAGGAGAGCACAGGCCAGGAGTATTAACTGGTCTGTCCTGTGGGTGGAAGGTGGGATAACACCTTTTACCCTGTCATGGGTTAACCCTACCAGCTGCAAAGCACTCACACAGCCACTCACTCTCTCCTCTGTCCCCAATGTACAGAGGAGAAGACAGGAAGAGCAAAAGTGAGAAAACTCGTGGGTCAAGGTAACAGTCTCCAGTGTCAGGAAGGTGAGGAGAGGATGGGTGGTGATTCTGAAAGCGCATCACTTATGGTTTTCAAATTTTCTGGTTGTTGGCTGCCGTAGGGAACATTATTCCATCTATGCCTAAAATTGGTGACTGGTGATGGAAGAAAAGCAGTAAGTGTGACAGGAGAAGTGGTAGCATCCTAGGTGTTGGCAGTGGTGACATAAAACATTTTTATTTTTCAGTGGTCCTTTGATAAGGGTGTTGTTGCCTCTGTCATCTCCTATGCAGCATTAAAATGGTTTAAAACAGAAGATCGTAGTGGTGCACAAGTAAGTCTTCTGCAAAATTATTGTCTAAGAATCCAGAAGTAAACTGGTGCTTTATTTTAATGTGCATTTTTGAAGGTGAGTTATTAATGCCTTTATTGTAGCAAGTTCAGATGGTATTTAGCCTTCGCTGCACATGGGAAACAATTATTCATGAGTGTGTGGGGAGGTAGTGAGTTGGTTTTGCCTCAGCAAGAGCATAAATGATGTGGAATAGAACAAGAAGTTCCAGTAACTTAAACAGTAAAGCTATTCAGAAAATTCACAGCCTTTTTCAGAAATCTTTGTTCACCATGACACAGCTGCCCAGACTGTGCTCTGAGGGGAGCACGCTGCCACGCGGGTGTCGGGCTGGAGTGTGGAGCCTGTGCTGACCAGGACTGACCAGCAGCAGTGAGCACTCCTGTAGGAGCTGTGCCCGGGCAGGGGAACTCCTCTGCTCAGTGACAGAGTTCTGGGAGGTGAGTGGGTTCAGGAGTGGCAGGGAGAGCAAGAGAAAGAGAGATTAAAAGCTACCTGCTTTCCCTAAGACAGGCTGGACAGGCAGACTGGATACATGATACAGAGGATTCCCTTTCCTCTCTCTGACTGGGTGAGTGCAGTGGCTAAAGGGATAGGAGGCAATGGTGACGAGTTCCTGCCTGGCATAGCTGGTGTGTCTCCTCTGTGACTGCCCCACCTTCCCAGGTGCCCTCCCATGACAGGTGTGAGGCTCTGCAAGCGGAACTGAATGATAACAAGGACAGTGATTCATCCAGCATGCAGGAGTTTCTGAGGCTGGCCCACGCTCTGCATCAAAACTTCTTCCAGGAAGACTAAGGATGGGTCATTTTCATAGGAGACAGGGAGCAGAAGGCACCTTATGCCAACCAGACCCACTTGTTAGGGAAGTCTGCTGTCTCACTGGGGCTTGGGTTTAAGACATGAAGAGAGAGCTTCCTACCCTGAATACTGCCTTTGACTGATAATCCTTGGTTGATTTTTTTCATGTAGGCAGCAATGAAGTTGTAACAAGAAGTCTGAGAGCAACCAAGGGACTTAAGGGACTTGTGGCAACTGGTTGAGGGATGGAGAATGTCCAGAGATGGGCTGTCCCCCTAAACTGGGCACTGGTGAGGCCACACCTTGTGTGCTGTGTTCAGTTCTGGGCCGCTCCCTACAGGAAGGACATTGAGGTGCTGGAACGTGTCAAGAGAAGGAAAATAGAGCTGGAGAAGGGTCTGGGGTACAAGTCCTGTGAGGAGCAACTGAGGGAGCTGGGGATGTTTAGCCTGGAGAAAAGGAGGCTCAGGGGAGACTTTATTGCCCTCTACAACTGCCTGGAAGGAGGGTGCAGCAATGTGGAAGTTGGTATCTCAACCCAGAAAATGAGCAATAGAACAGGAAATGGCCTCAGGATAGGGGATGTTTAGATGGATATTAGGGAAAATTTCTTCATGGGAGGGGCTGGGAGGCATTGGAACCATTGTTCCAGGGAAGCTGTTGAGCAGCTATCGTGGATATCTTTAAGAGATGTTGAGATGTGGCACCTGGGGACATCGTTTAGTGATGGACTCACCAGTGCTGGTTAATGGTTGGACTCTGATCTTAAAGGTCTTTTCCAACCAAAACAATTCTGTAATTCTGTGATGATTTGCAGTTGGAACAGAAAAGGTTTGACCATCTTGTACTCCAGCCCTGTAAAACCTGCAGCATCCTTTTATAAAGAGGTGTTACTCATCAAGTTTTTTAATCACTTGTATTTTCTTACCTGAGGCAAAATTCTGACCTAATTAAAGTTAATAGGTGAAAACTTAAAACTGGCAGACTCAGAATTTCACTCATCCTGTTAAGGTACTTTTAATTGGAGTAAAGGAATAATTAGGGCGTGAGAGGTGACTGGTAGCAAAGATACGTAGGCAAAGCCATGAAAAGAGGATAGCAATGAGTAGTAACAGGCATAAAAGGATATTTATTTTTTTAAAAAGAAACACAATTTTAAAAATAAGGATACAATAACTTTAAAGGATAAAAATACAATATTAGTTCAAATCTAAGAAATTCTAAAAATAAACCAACTTATTTTTGCCCTTACATGAATTATATTCAAGGATTAGTGCAGTAAATGGCTGGGCAAAATTAGCATCAATTACACTGTGATTTCTATCTATAAGCAGGTCAGGTGTCTCTAGAAGGATGTGTCTTGTTCAAGGTGACTCTGCAAACCATAGAATGCATAGGTGATAAATGTGAATTAATCAGAGATTAATATTTCCTTATTGTACCCTGGGTTCAGAACTTAGGCACTAGTGTACCCTGCAATCTCAAAGAACAGAATACCCCAGAAGAACTGGCCCCTTTGCACAGACTGCAGTGGTCAGTCACATTTATCAACTGGCCTGAATTGTCTCCACTGATAGAAAGTGAACAATCAGCATGTTATTTACACCTATGAGGTTATTCTTCCTGCAACATGACCTCAAGTGTCATCCAGAAGGACCAGCTTCTGCTGAGTCCTGCAAAGCAGGAATTAAAATAATGCTTTAATACAAGAGGGGTTTAAAGCAAATGGACTTCTTACTGTTCTTGATAGATTTGGGTTTAGTTTTGGCTTTGTATTTCCACAAATGGAAAGTTTTTTAAAGTATTTTGCAAAAAGCTCAGTGAGTCTTGACCTCAGAGGCAGTTTATTTTTAACATGACAAAACATTATCTATTTCCTTAATGCTGTGTGTGCTCATAATGTCTCGTTTTTTGAATTGCAACTGCCATTGATTTTAAGAATAAGTTGGTGAGTTTTATTTCTGAATTTGTCATCTAGGAGTGTGAACCACATGTCTGATACTTCCTTTTTGTTGTTTTTTCTAGTGTAAGTTTTATATTACTGATTGATATGTTAACAAATTATGCCCACAGCAGAGTATTACTTTTTTTGCCTGGTATTTATGTGATCCGACATTTTTCAGACATACATTTCTCATAAATACATATATTATAGAGTTTTTGATAATTTTTAAAAATAAATTTTCCCCCTAATTGTCTGTCTTTCTTCTTCCTAGTCTGCTCCCAGTTTTCAAGAGGAGTCTTTGCTATTTTTGGATTCTACGACAAGAAGTCTGTAAATACCATAACATCATTCTGTGGGACTCTTCATGTCTCCTTCATAACTCCCAGCTTTCCAACAGATGGAACACATCCCTTTGTCATTCAGATGCGACCTGACCTCAAGGGAGCTCTCCTTAGCTTGATTGAATACTACCAGTGGACCAAGTTTGCATATTTGTATGACAGTGACAGAGGTAAGGTGTGCTACTTCTTACCTGTTTGGCAGATGTATCTCATTGAATCTGGAACTCACCGTAGATTAGCAAATAACAGAAGAAATATTTACCTCCAGCAAGTGTAAGTGTAATCGAGTCATGTGTTTCTTGCATTTAGAAATCAGCTTTTGGGACAGAAGCAAAATTGTTTAAATGAGAATAAAATTCTTACGATCTGCATTCATAGAATTGCAACTGTTAAGCAATGTGAGATTAGTCACTGCTGTAAAACAGTTTCTATGTAAAGTTTTCTATTTTTTGTTAAAGAAACATCTAAGGAGAAAAAAAAAATTTACATGAAGTTATCTGCTACCACAGATTCACTCCACATATGCAAAATCCATAGCTGGGCACCAAGCAAGCGATAAATCTTGGATGCAGTCAGTGCCTGCTTGCTTGGAGACTGCTGTATTGAGCTCCTGTCCTCTGTTGGGCTTAGATTTTATTGTTGATGTTGATAAACCCAAACCCATTGCTTTGGACCGATTAACTCCACCATACAACCTTCTCAAGTCCTGTGCCCTTTTATGGCTGTAGTAGTAACAATATAACGGTTTATGAGCTTGAAAAAATCACTGGCAAATTGTGGTATATCAGTTAGTTTTCTGAGAAGAAGCAGCTTTATCTGGAAAGGATGGGTTTTTGACTGCTTGTTCTGGAATTCCATTATTTTCATTCCATTTTCAGGTTCTGCTCACCCAGTAGTCCTTGGCTAACTTACTTCTATCCTTGCCTGCTCCTGTTCCATTTAAAAGCTCTATTTTGTTGCTTGCCTGCATGTTCATTGGTCAGAGTTAAATATTAAGTGCATTTTAAATTATGAAATGCTAATAGATTTAAAGTATGGTTATATTACTCTATGGTTTGTTGAGTAATGGGTTGATATTAAATTCCCTGCATTCTGATGCCATTTTATACATGATCTTCAGAAGCTGAAGTTCTTTACCATTTTTGTAAGCACTCAAGTTTGAAGAACTAATCCTGGTGTGTAGCCTCCAAAGGTAATGTCACATGGAACAGTGAATGCTAAGCTCATTTCTCTGGCAGTTCCTTTCCAAATTCACATTAGAATCAGAAACATTCACTGTCTTTTTGGAAAGGACAGATATAAAACTACTTTCTTAGCCAGTACTCTGTCAATCATCTAGCAGTAGGCAGAATGTGACCTGCATGTGATTTAAATTTAGGAAATACTGAAAAACACCTAGTTCTTGTGAGCTGCACTGCCTGGATCTGGCCAGGAATAACAGCATGAGACCTTTCTACTCATCCTTTGGTTCTTCCCTTTTTTCAAACAAACCTGTTTGTTTTGATTGTGGCAAGGCACCCCAGTGATAACAAGCTCCAAGGCATGAAGCTCCTACCTTTATGAGGTGTAAATCATTGCTCCTCAGTGCTCCCCACAGATTACATGAGGTTAACCTGCAGAGTCAAGCAGTTTGTAGCCAGCTACACTGGCATCACATCCTGGGTACACAAGTCCACTTCCTCTAAGCACTTCAGCCTGTTAATGCAGTGACTGTGGTGTATATTTAAGTAATGATAGAGAATCGAAGATGTTTGCGCTTTTAGGAGTGGAATAAAAAAGGCAGAGACTTCCTCTTTGTGGAAACTGTGAAGACTAATGGGAATTAGTTTCATGACTTATTCCTAAAGAATCATTTATAGCCAGTGTTAAGAGCATGTCTGTGGTTAGGCACTGACTGGCAATTTCCAGGGGCAAATTCCAGTACAGGGCAATTTCCAGTCACCCTGGCTGTAAGGGGTGAGGCCATTCAGTAGGTGTCTGCCCAAGCTATTACTCTCTTAATACAGTAGTTATTCCCATGTAATGTGGAGTAGTGTCCCTTACCATCCTCACCTCCTCTCTGCTGCCGTTACTAACTGAGGTTTGGGAAAAGTAGTTACACTGTTGTAAGATTCTATCTGTAAAAGAATTGCTAAGTTATTCAGCCCCTGTCAGTCTTCCTTTTCAGAGCTCACTGAATTAAGAGTTTGTCTCATGATAATCAAAAAAGGTTCAGGATATGAGTCTCCCAAGCAGAAATTCTCCTGCAGCTTAAAAAAAGCAACTGAAGTTGCTGGAATTTTCTCCTCTGCACTGTCTCCTATTTCTGTTACTACTCTCCAGATAATTTCACTTTCACAGAAAGTTTTGCTGCAAATACTTTCAGTTTGGTTAGGTTTTGTTTAGTTTTTTGGATTTGTTTTTGGGGGTTTTTGGTTTAGGGTTTTTTTTTTGTTTGGGTT
>VXAC01004222.1:1265232-1305232 GCA_013399225.1 Rhipidura dahli
GTTTTTTTGTTTGGTTTTTTTTTTTTTTTATTTTGCAATGTGTTATTGCTATCAGAATAAACTAAGCTGTATGGGGATGACAAATCTGCCACCCCCCAAAAAAAAGCAAGCAGTCCAGGCAGCTGTTTGACATCTCTGCAGAAAGCACCCCAGGAAAAGAGAAACCCTAGAAAAAATAGAAGATCAGAGGAATAAAATATAGAAACCTGTTGCAGTGGGTAATATTATCATTATTAGTCCTTGTTAAGTGGTGCCTAATTGAGATTGTTTAACTCAGAGGAAATATAGACAGGTTGGAGGATCCAAAACCTGCAAAATGAGATTTGAAACAATGATTCAGATTGAATGTTTTTTTCAGTTTGGCTGATTTTTCTTTTTTTTTTTTTTTTAATTTTAATTTATCATTTCAAGCAGTATTCTGAGGTATAAGCATACTACAGTTCTTTTTAATGTTTTAAGATGCCCCCTGTATCTCTCAGTTTGCTTTACATTATTGATCTTTACCTTTTAACACCAGTTCTCCACATTTATCTTTAACATTTGAAATAGTTTACATGCACTGGTGGACTGTTGTTATCTGTGATTTTAAAAGAAATATTCACTACACGACGAACAAAACTTAATATCAGTCTTTCTTAAAGAGACTTGGAAAACCAGAATCATATAAGATAATAATTTAGTTTATGCTTTTGGAAGCCTGCCATTTCCTACCTTTGCTGATGACCAGTCTTGTGTAGTGCTGTATGGCATTACCATTTTTCCTGAGGAAGCTGAATTGCTAAACACTGACCAAACTTAATTTGATATTATACTTACAAACTGTGAGACAAATTAATTCTTAGTTCTTTCCTTCTACGTCTATGGGCATAACCACTATTATTTCTCATGAGAGTTATACCTGATGCTCCCTTTACATATCAAGGCAGAATTTATCTCAAAGAAATTACTCCAAATGTTTGGTGGTTTCAGGAGAGAAGAACGCACAAAAAAAAAGTCAATTTGCTCGTAAGACAGTCTAATTTTTTTTTTTTTCCAATAATAGTATCTGGTAGCCTTCAAACTGCTCTCTAGAATCATGTAGAATTCTCTGGTAGAATTGAAATATGCTAAGTCTCGTTCTTGTACTGCTGGAAATAATTTAAAATTGTACTTTTTGTATAGCAGAAATTAATTTCCAGTGGTAATTTTCATGTTTCAATTCACTACTATTATTTGATGTAGTATAGAAACTAAGAAGTAAAATCTGTCAAGTAAAGTCTTCACTGGTTTTACACTGTATTCTAGGCAGTTGCATCTGTGCAGACATTACAGCTTCCTATCAGAAATATGCCAAAAGTACAATATGGAAGCAAACTTCTCTACACTGCTTGTAGGTGTTAGCATTGAGCCTGCTTACCTGTATGGAAAAATATATCTCAGCACATCTTTCATAATCAGGGATATGGCTGTAGGCAACGGAAATAATAAATCCCTTACCATCAGTGGAGAACATGGGAATTCTGCCATAGACTTCAGTGAGGTCCAGGTTTAAATACAGTGCTGCTCAACTGCTGGGAACAAAAGCCCTTCAATAGTTTTTGTTTAAGCAGCTGATCCTTTAGTAAGGCTGATCCTTTTTTTAATTAGCAATTGATCCTTCTGCTCTATTTGGATCACTCCTCTCCTAGAAGAGCTCTTTCCTGGTATGTGGAATTCCAGCAGTGGATCAGTGAAATCAGCAAAATCCAGTTCTGAAGAAGCTTGAGCCAAACCCAAAGGCTGGACTTAAAAGGCTTTACCTTGATGCCTTGCAGTGATGTAAATGTAAATTTCATGCAATAATAATTGATTGGGCCCACATCTATCTTAGTTTCTGACTTCTACCCATGTGTGACAGGTCAAACAATTTACAGGAGGTCTTAAATAAATAATCTCACAAATCACATGGTAGAAGCTTGTTAATTCCTGAAGCTTTGTCAGTCATGTCTTTTGTTTTCTCCTGTGTTTCACTAGGCTTATCAACATTGCAAGCTGTGCTGGATTCTGCTGCTGAAAAGAAATGGCAAGTGACTGCTATCAATGTAGGAAATATCAACAATGAGAGGAAAGATGAAACTTACCGTTCACTGTTCCAAGATCTAGAGGTAAAAAAGGAAAGAAGAGTGATTTTGGACTGTGAACGTGATAAAGTCAACGACATTGTTGATCAGGTTTGCTATGCTCCTTTCTTCATTGACAGCAGTTAGCAGTATTCTATAAACAAATGTAATGACTTCATTTGTCTTGATGATATTTTTGTGATTATTGTGAATCATTTGGCAGTGACAAGTTTGTATTGAGGACCGCATACGTGCCTGGCAGAAAGTGAACATACAAATCCTATAACCCCTCCCTTTACTCAAAGGCTTGGTAACTCTGTCTGGATCATCCTGTATATCTTTCTACCCTGGTTATTTAAAATAAAAAGTAATTTACAAAATACCTTTTTCCACATACTAAGTGGAATACTCCACAACCTAAGTAGCACACTGTGTTATGCATAGTTGATACAGTATTATATGTGGTTCATTATAAATAGTTATGTCTAAGGATTAGTTCTTTTTACACCTAGAAGCTATTTTCTCTCTCTAATGCTTTTTCTGGGAACCTTTTATGTCTTGGGAAGACTGTATCACGGCTTTTCTTTCTGATTTAATGCCCTTTGAAATTCATATTTTGAAGCTCTTTGTCATTTGTACTTTCCTTGCTTGTCTCTTCATTTTGTGTCACTCTTAAAATGTGTTAACCAAAATTGGATGCTGTTTTTCATAGCTAAGGCCTCCTGAGCTTTAAAAAGAACAGCAAAATCTGTCTTCTCTCCACTCATGCAAATTATTTGCCAAAATGACTTTTTTTTAAATTTTCTTTTTAGCAACATTATCATGGTGCTCTGATTCAAATTAGTGCATTATTTTGAAATCCACCACTTCAGTCCTAGTCTAGGAGGGTCTTACTGGCTCTGTATCTTACTACTTCTTTTCATGCATGCAGAGCACAATGGAAAATTCTAAGGATAGTTCCCTGTTGGCTTGAGCTTCATCATGTGAGACTGTGCAGCATCAGTAGGGATGTATCATCAGAGTATGGATGTATTTGTTTGAAGGTTTTTTGAAGGGCTTGTTATTTTGGTCTTTGTTTTGAAGGTCGTTACATTTTGAAGAGGCTCAGACAATGAGCAGTGTCCTTAATGGAGTACACTGTGTTTGTGTGTTTTATTTGGAATCCATATCCACAAACTGTTTCTCTAATTTTGAAGATAAATTTGAATTTGATCCTGTTCTCAAGAACATTTGATCCTTGAGAGTGTGATCTCCCTATCATCTGTAGCTTTTCAAAATCATATTTTCTGACTTGCCAATGTCAAGAAATGCACAGTGTAGAGCAGTGTTTGACATAAGTAGTCCTTATAGGTCCTTTTCAGTTGGTTCTGTGTGGCTTTTCAAACAGTTCTTTACTCACTTCGCAGTGGCTTTGTCTCATCCATGTCTCTTATGAGTTTCAAATGTTGTCCTACAGAACAAACACCTCATTAGACTCAATATATGTCCCATCTGCTGTTTCTTGATTATCAGGCCAGAGAAAAGAAAGACACTGCTTTGACATATTTCAATCTTGACAAGACTATTTCTACCATTTATCTTACTGTCCTATACATTCTTTTTAAAATAAGTGTGTCATATTCATTATAATCTCTGATACAAAAGTTTGGCAGACTGTAATTTTCTTCAGTTTCACCTTTTAACCCCTTTTTATAGACAAGAACCCTCTTTACCGTTCAGTTACCACTCATTTTTACAGTCGTTGTTTCATAATAGACCTATTTTTGTCTTTGCTTCTTATTTTGATTGCAGTTCTGGGATATTTTTCTTGCCCTAATTGCACTTTAATAGATTCTGCCTTTTTTAGATGCTTAGAGTTTCTCAGCTTATCCCCTTGTGCTGTTCCTTAAGCATACACATGGCTAAGCCTTTGTTTCTGCTGTTTTGATTTGTAAGTCACTGAAGAATTCTAGATAACTGAATCAGCCTCACAGGTCAGTTAATATAACTCTGGTTAGTTGTTCTCCTCATAGTTTACTGCTGTGCCCTGGAATATGTTCTTTCAAACTGTTCTCAGCTGTCCTATATGGGTTTAGTCTTGGTATTCTCTTCACAAGATAGCCTAGTGGTTTCTGGACTTTTCTGCTTTTCAAGCCCATTATCCTTCCACTCAGTAACATGCCTTCCTTACATTTAAAAGTAAACCCACTTTCCATTTCTCAAGTAGCCTAAAGAAAGTCTAACTAACTGATTCTCTAATAATTTTCTTCATCTCTTAAAATGAAGTGCTGAACAATGAATTTCTTGGCATTCTGTGAGCATCCTTTGTGTTCTTCTGATTTTCTCTTCTAGTAGCAGCAGGTCTTGCTTTGCTACCAGATTTATTTTTTTAATTATTTTAATTCCTGCCCTGAAAAAAAAAGCCCTCAGAAATTTCCTTCATTTCATGAGGATGCCTGAAGTAGACACGTTGTATCAGTATCCCTTTTTTTCCTGTGTATTTTTACTGCAAGAAATGTAACAGGCTTTCTGTTAACCAGATTTTCCTTGAATACCAAAGTATAATTTGCATGCACATAAAGCAACAACTTCTTCACTTTACTTTCTATTGTTGATCAAATCTTTCATTTTAGTGCTTTGATTTATCCTGCAAATATTTTAAGCTGAAGTGATGGCTTCAGGTTCACCCCGTTGTGCTTTGTAGCCCTTGGATCTTTGTGTAGCAGCAAAAGGTGTTTGCAAAGTTGCTTCATCAGTCTTATTTTTTGTCTAGTGTTACACTTTCTCTTCCAGATTTCAACAATTCATATAAGTTGAAAAATATTTGAGTTCCCCAGCTCTCCTCAGGCTAGTTTACATTCCTCCTCTCTGATCTGGCAGGTCTGTGTTGCCATGCTCTTCATTATATAGCTTCTATCTCCTCTCAGGCATCTTCCTTTGCAGAATCTCATTTCACCCTAACACCCTTTGGGCAGCTGTGTAATTACTGCCACTACTTGTCTATCCCTGCTAGAGAAGGTCCTCTAAACTGCTGAAGAGCTGTTGTGTGCACAGCTCCCTTCATCACGGCTTTTGGAACTACCACTGAATTTTCTCCGTTTGAACTGGCAGCATCCTTATTGTTCATATGGACAAGTGGCAAGCTTCAGAAAGCTGGGTTAATGAAACAGTACCCAGTGGCAGCTAGAGCAGAGTTACTGAGCATTGGTCCAAAGGCTTGCAGCTAGGCTGTTGTCACAGATACCAGTGATGAAGAAATATTTCATACAGAAGAGCAAATCGGTTTGGTCTAAATGAAATTTCTTTGGAAGCAGGAGCTACATAAGAAAGGCATCTGAACACGGTTCTTAAACCTCTTAATACAAGTAGTTTTAAGCAGTCTGACCCAAGTAATTGCTTTAGGATACTTAAGTTCATGTATCATATATATATATTGACCTCAAAAGAGGAATAATTTATTTACTTCTGTGGCCTGTGTAATGTGATCCGTCTCACTCTCAAACTCTAGTAATGTAAACTCAGTGTTAAAACTGCTTTCTATTCTATTTCTGTAACTTCATTAAACCAAGTATGTGGAATGTCATTCACTAGTACCCTGAGACAAGTTTCAGGACACCTAGTCTTAATATGTTAGTTACATGTTAAATGAAGAAATGAATGAGTCCTTCTCTTTTAAGTTGTTCACAAGATGGACTAAACCTATAGATTCCTCTTATCTTGCACATCCCTTTTCTGGAGAAGTTCTTAGGTTCAAAATGCAAATTTCCCCATTTAGACACAATCTTAATTAAGCTTATTTGGGAGAAGAATCCATGCTATGTCTGCCAGCAGAGACTGTTGAGAAACCACCAGCTGGCTTTTGAGGGAGGTTATGAGGAAGGCTTAGGGCAATAAACAGTTTGAACTTTCCAAGGCTTCCTCATAATTCATTAGTGTCAGTGGGCAGAATGTAAGCAGCAGGCTGTGAGGCACAGTGTTTGTAATGCATGATGCCTGCTCTCTCCTGGCTGGGTTGTGCCTTTAACACCCAGCACAGAAATCAGCATTCAGCTCCCCTGTCTGGAGGGACTCTCCCTCTTGGGACTTGGACTTTAACGTGGCTTATTTGTACCAGCAGAGAGTGTATTCAGTGGTGCATTAGGTAAAATAAAGGATAAAGCATTGAACAAACTCAGCATTTTATACCATAAAGCTCCTAACTAGCTTTAACATCATACTGCATTTTGTACCTTTCAAGTCTTTGTCTGTAAACCAGGTGAATGTTCTCCATTATGGGGATATTTCTTCTTTTTTACAGGTTATCACAATTGGTAAACATGTTAAAGGATACCACTATATCATTGCAAATCTGGTAAGCATTCTTAGTATATAAAATACCTGTATTGTACATTTGACTGTTTATGGAAGCACATCAACTGGAGTCTTGTTTTAAATACATTCTAGAAAACAGATTTTATGTCTTTATGCTTGCTAAATGAATGCATGTGTTGACATTATATTTGTTTTATTGGCTGAATGTTTTCAGGGTTTAAATTCCTCTTATGATCAATGGGAATGAAGGTTGCTCAGCATGTTCAATAGAACTTCTCTTTTTCTACATACTTTAGAAAAAGAGGGAATGTAAAATTGAAGAATAACATTCTGCATCATAGGCTGATACATGCACTCAGCAAGGTGATGATTTCTGTCTCAGAACTTGTAAACCACTTAAAAATCACAGTTCTCATTTTTCATTCTGCTAGACTAGTGAGTCTCAGATTTCTATATTTCATCCCTCAGACTGGGTAGGTGATCAGTCTGAATTCATGTTTTCTTGAACACAGGTGATCAAACAGTATAGCTAATAGTGTTCCTATGGGGAAAGCTCAGAACACTCACTCAGTTCTGTCAAGGTAATTTTTTTGAAATTGTGTGTAAAGGTGAAGGGCCATTTTACTGACATTAAAGTCAACACTCACTGAAGCTAGGGAGACTAATCCAGTAGGGGTTTTTTGTAATAGACATGACAAATTCTGCCAGCTTGCATCTCAGTTATCCTGCTCAAGGAAAGAGTTTTGGTGGCTATCTACTGCGAGTGCCACTAAATCATTTTTGTCCTCATTCATTCTTAAACCATGAATAGTGTTTGATATAAATTCCAGCAGGGCCCAGACTGCCCCAGTTGACACTGTCTTCCACAGTCCTTTGAGGAGCCTGAGGAAACAGAGGGGACCATGGTGTGTCTCTGGCACTTCAGGCATAACCCCTGTCTCCTTCCAGCCTTTGATGAAAACACTTCTCCCTCCAGGTGGGCAGCGCTCTGGAGAGTCATGTGGGTGCCATGGAGTGAAGAAGCTTTGTGCTTTAAAGGCCTCTTTAAAAGCTGAACACTGGGGTTTCATTCTTGTATCTTAATAGCTCATTTTTGGATAAAGAAGTGTAGGTGCTGATATTCACAAAGCAGGCATAAAAGTCTTACAAAATATGAAAAATTATCTGTTAGACATCTGTGGTTTGCATTGCAAATGTTGGATAAACAGTGTTTTGAGTCTTAAGGGCAATTTTAGAAAATGTGCCCAGTGGATTTCATTATGTAAACTGGTTGCTATTTTAGCCATCGCTTTAAATTTGTAGCTGTAACTTCATAAGATCTAAAACTTACTGTATCTTGTGTTTAAAAGCTGTTTAAGATAATACATGAAGTGTATATGGTAGTGATTTTAAGAATGTGTTTTTCTCTGTCAGAAGGAAAACTTACCTAGTATTTGAATCATATTCCATCTTCACCAAATCCACCTGCTTTCTTTTTTTTTGGACTGTCATAATATTCTCCTCCAATGTGATCAGTCAGTCAAGAGATTGATGTATTTTAAAAATAAATAAATGCTGATAGATGGAGAAGAGGCTTGAATATAAAATGAATGTTCTTGTTTGACCATCAAGTTACATGATCCCTGTAGAAGTGTCTGTACTAGCAGGCAGCAGCACATGAGGATCACTAATATGCAATAATTAAAGAGCATCTGGTATAGCAATTGTAGCAACTAATGATAATGTGAAGTGGCTGCTTCTTTTTGTGTTCACTCACAACATTCATTTATACTGAAGTGCCTGAAATCATTATTTCATGTAAATGCATTTGTATGGTCATTTGGGTGAAGTTAAATAACAAAACACAGGTAAACAGAACACAAGAACTCTTTGTAAGCATGAGAAGTAGTTCTTTTCATCAGGGGGAGGAGGCAGTGGAGATGGTAAGTTCTTCCACATGCTTTAGAGTTCCTAACAAAACAAGGATACAGCTGTGGCTGTAAATATTCCTGCCTAAAACTTGGTTGCCTATTACTCATGGCCAGTGCTCCCTTTCTCACTTAAGTGGTCCCCATTAAATTAAGGAGATGTTTAGGAAGTCAGGACGGCAAGGCCAGGTCCACTGAGCCTTTGCTCTCTATAAAGGTGTTTGTCTAGTGGGCAGCAAGAAGTGTTGCTGGCTGATGGAGCTGATGACAATCCTGGCAGCCCAGGATTCAAGTTGGATTGAGTTTGAGGAAGATGTTGGCTTACACTTCTGCCATAGAGGTCATATGGTAACTCTTTCTTTTTATACGCTGTTGTGAGAGCCGCCAAAACTATTGAAATAACAGACATATTTTTTTTCTGTGCTCAGGGATTTACTGATGGAGATTTGTCAAAAATTCAGTTTGGAGGAGCTAATGTCTCAGGATTTCAGATAGTTGACTATGATGATCCTCTGGTGTCAAAATTTATACAACGTTGGTCAACACTGGAGGAGAAAGAATATCCTGGTGCACACACCAGTACAATCAAGGTATGTCTCATGTTTGTTTTAACTGCACTAGAAGTACAGAAGTGAAGGGTTTGGAATAGAAACACAAGAGACAGAGAAATCCCTTGAAAAACAACAGTGCCAACATAATTTTATACTTTTCTGGGGTACTTTTAACATTCTCTGTCACAGGACTGATTGAGCAAAGATGCTACATTCTGAAAAATGTTTATGACAATTTTTTCTTGTGTCACTGTAAATCTGTGCCTGACAGCTTGTCAGGTAATTGGTTTAGATATGATGATCAATTAAGTATCTACTGACTATTTTTGATTTTTTCCCTTCTCTGTGTTTTGAAATGTTTCTCTTTCTCTGTGCTTTGAAAGGTTTAAAGACAAATGTTAATCATGTTTCTGGGGAGCACAGACCTAGCACTTTTTTGATGTAACATAATATCCCAAGGAAATGGTAAGACAGTTCCTTTGAGACAGATGCCTAAGTCCTACAAAGACTTACAAAATTAAATGCTGTGCCTGATGTATGGAATCATGGTCTCATTTCAGGCCTGTGTGACACACAGAGTGACACTGGGCCAGTGGTTGAGGTTTTTTACCTCTGTTTCACCTCTGCATATGGCTAGGATAACAGTGCCTTCTTACATTCTCTAACCACCAACAGGATCAATTAGTGGCTGCAAGATATTAAAAAGAATAATTCAATTTGAATGCTAGATAATTTTTGTTTTAAGTAATACAATCAGAAATTTTAATAAGAGCACATTATTAAATAGCTCTAAAAGACAAAAAAAAAGTTGCAAATGTTCTAGCCATAACTTTTTTTGTGCTATAGTTTGAATATGAAGAATGTTCTTAATTTATAATGAAATTAATAAAACGTTTCAGCATGGAAGGAAGAACCAATTTTTTTAAATGCCTCACAGAAAAGTCCTTTAAAACACACAACCTTAATTTTAATTAAAAAATAAAGATTTTTTGTTTGGATTATGCCTTTTTTATGAGGGCAAGCTTGGTGGTAACTTAGTCAAAGAGATTTTTTTCTGTGGTTACTTTTGTAGTTAAAACCTTTATGATAAAAGTAGTGAATTTCTTACTTGATGTTTAACAAAGTAAACTGGAGTCTGTGTCAGGTCTTTAGGTACATTTAAGTTACAGATGTGTAGTACATATAATCTGTACTGCTCTCCTTTAGGACAAAGGGAAGGGATGTGACTGTGGGGGATTAATAGAATCCTTTTGTCTCTCTGATTCTTGCGTTCCCAAATCCACCTACATATTCACATTGCAGAATCCTAGTCTGGAATAACAATACTTGGGAAATACAAGAAACACACGATTAAAGTAAAGAAAGACTGAAACCAAGATGCACTTTTTATCATTGATGGAAAAATAAATGGGTGAGGCACAGTAATAAGGTCTGTGGTGTCACAGCAGGGGGAAGTTGCGTGTGTGGTAGATAACATGAAGTGGTTGCAATGTTGTATTAAAGCACAAAAAACTCTAACTCTGTCACAGATATTCCCTTTATTTCTTTCATGATAAGTCCTTTCAAGTAGAAATTGAAAGAGTTGAAGGAGAGTATCTTTTGAAGTTCCAGTATCTTTTGCTTTTGAGGTTTATTTTGTTATTAAAAAAAAAAAAAGCATAGAGAAAGTAAAGTAATTGAAACACTTATTTTCCTGAATTTCACTAATTTAGAACACATTCTAAATTCAATTTAAAAGGCTCGCCTCTCTCCCTTTTTATATTGTTTGCTCAAAGTATATATAGGACTGCACAGATACTTACGCAAGAAATTGAGACCTATGTTAGATTATCAGATCATTTGTAAATACTAGAGGTATTGATGGTGAGGAAAGTGTGGAAGTATATTGCAATATTTGGTGACATTGATTGTATCAGCTACTGTATTTCTATGTGGAGCTTTCTATCTCTTGCCCTTATACATGTATTACTTGTCATTTTTGCTTGTCACTTCATGTAAGGTTAGAGATGTGTCACATATCATTCCCATCCTTGAGGGAGCTAGAGACAGGGCAGAATCATAGAAATCATAGAAATGGGGCAAGAAAGGTCTCTGAGTAGTCAGTCACCCAGTCTCTGTCCTCCTTTCCTGAAATCAGAATCAGATAAACCTGTACAGTTCTTGTGGGCAATGATTTCACTACTTCTCCAAGCATCTATTTCAGTGGTTAAATGATCTTATTTTTGGCTTTTGTCTAACCTTAATCAGCCTTTATATCACCTAATACATTACTCCTTTATATGTTTCTAATGGCTATGAGGGAGTTCTGCTTTTTCATTGCTCTTCTGTATTTGAAAATGGCTGCCATCTTTCCTGCCTTGCTTTCCTCCCTGCAAAACTAAATAATCCCTTTTCCTTTGAATTTTCTGCTCTCTGATCCTGTTTGTCATTTTGCTCTGGAACCTTTCTGTTTGGTGCCTCTTTGAAATGCCAGACTGGCTACTGCACCACATCTGAGTGCTGTGTTGAAGAAATGGAAAGAATGGCCTTATGTGTCTCAGAGACAGCACTCATATCAGGGGTTTCTTTTGTATTAGTTTATTTTTTCTGGTTTTTTTTCCTCTCCTCACCACTGTTGAGATATATTTATCATGGGATAAATGCTAACATCCAAATCTTTCTGCATTGCTTTCTTAGTCTGCCACTGATTTAGACAGGTTCATACCATAACTGTCCACTTAATCATTACTTTTGAGTACAGGATTTTTTCACTGATTCCTGCTGAATTGCATTCCCTTACCTGTCCTGCCTGAGCATTTCATTCTGTCCTATATTGTTATTCTAGCTGTGTTACCCTCTGCTTCTTGGAATACTGTATAAACATCTAAGTTACTGAGCAGGTTAATGCACTGATCTCCCACTTGTCCCTTAAGTGATCTTACAAATAAATTTTCTCCACTTTTGATTTTGAGGTAATTGTCCAAACTGCCAGTGCTGATAAATGAACTTTTGCTCCCAGTCCATGGAATCTAGGAAACTCTCTCTGCAGATTCTGTATGAAACAGACAGGAAGGCTAACAAAACCCTGCATCATCAGTATAGAAATAAGGTGGTTACATGCCCCTAACAAGTAATATTATCCCTGGGATTGCAAATGTTCTATCATTGCAGACAAAAACCTTGCAACTGTGTTCCATTATCTTCCTTTTGTAATGCAAAAGTAAGTGTACATTCATTTCACATTACAAAATGCAAGTCAATGAAATATGACTGAGTGGATAAGACATACCACAGCATCCAAGTACAGTCCTGAAAACAGAGAAAGACACCCCTTCTAAGAAAAAGTGCATTTCAAAGGGACATGCTCTTCAAGAGAGAATAGCAGTGCTAAAAGCCTCTTCCACAGATGCCCAGAAGAGGACCTGGATCAAACTGCTTTAAAAATGTATCTTTACAATTTATAAAATATTAATTATTAAAAATTGCAGTCTTAGGACACAGATGAGAAAAGATACTGATCTCATTTGTTGCTGCACTGCACCCGTACTGATAAATTCACAAGATTTAAAGATTAAGCAGCATGCAGACTTTTTACAGAAGATTTTTTCATCCTTCAAGATTAGCATGGATACCTGATTGACTTCATATTAAATTTAAAGCATGTCTGTTCTAATGAAGGGTGTTTTCAGTCTATGCATGCAGCTCGAGAAGAGCTAATGTGTGGATTTTAAAACACACAGTTTAGTCTCCTTGCTAATTTTTTGTCAAGTAGCAAAAAGAAAGAGACGTTTAATTGTATAGGGGCTTAATAGCAACAAGTTGAAATTTTCTTTCGATCCAGTATTGTGTATTTACAAATATGCTCTGCTTTCTTAGCCTTAGTGTTGTGCCAGACTGTTATGTTTAAGGCAAGCTTCTTGATCTTGTGGGAGGACACTGAAGGACGACACATCCTTTCCCATCCAACTGCTCCAATTTGCTAATGTGATTAACCTGTTCTCTTGGGGGGCAGCCTTTGGTCTACTTGCCAGAAGCAGCTCAATCTGTGTCTCTTAGAGGCTAGTGAGAAATAAGTTGTATTGCCTTTGTGTGGCAGGGTTTTGGTAGAAGGGGACTACAGGGGTGGCTTTTGTGAGAAGCTTCTGAAAGCTTCCCCCATGTCCAGTGAAGCCAATAGCAGCTAACTCCAAGATGGATCCACCACTGGCCAAGGCAGAGCTCATCAGCGAAGGCGGCAGTGCCTCTGGGATAACGCCTTCCAGAAGGGCAAAAGCTGCTGCACAACAGCAGCCAGAGGGAGGAGTGACAATCAGTGTATGAGAAAAACAGCCCTGGAGACAGTCAGTGCAGAAGGAAGGGCAGGAGGTGCTCCAGGTGCTAGAGCAGAGATCTCCCTGCAGGGGAAGAGTGTGAGGAGTCCACCTGTGAGGAGGAAGCAGTGGCAGAGATGGGTGCTGCACAGGCTGCAACCCCCATTCCACATCCCCCTGTACTGTTGTGGGAATAAAGAATTTGTGAGTGAAGTTGATCCCAGGAAGAAGGGAGAAGTGAGTTGAGATGTTTGGAGATTTAGATTTTATTTTCTTATTATCTTACTTCGGTTTGATTGATAATAAATTTTTTCCAAGTTAAGTCTGTCCTGCCTGTTACGGCTATTGCAGACTGATCTCTGCCTACCTTTATCCCAAGCCATGAGCCTTTCATCATATTTTCTCTCCCCCATCCCTCTGAGGAAGGGAGTGGCATAACAGCTTTGGTGGCACCTAGTGTCCATCCAGAGTCAACCCCCCGAATCAGTACTAAGCTTGAAGTAGGCATGTCCTTTGAGGGACAGCTAAGGGCTCTGAGCTGGTCTCCTTTAGAGAAGAGGAGGCTGAGGACTGACCCCATTGCTCCCTACAGCCCTCTGAGGAGGGGAAGTACAGAGGACGGTGCTGAGATCTACTGCCTGGTGTCCAGTGCCAGGGGCGTGTGTGGGAATGGTTCAGAGCTGCACCAGAGCAGGTTCAGACTGGACGTTTGGAAGCATTTCTTTACATTTCTTTCATTTTTCTAGGGTGATCAAACACAGGAACAGTCCTCCATGAGAGCTGGTCAATGCCCCGAGCCTGTCTGTGTTTAAGAGGCATTTGGGCAATTCTGTTAAAAACAACTTTAGAATTGGTCAGCCCTGAATTGCTCAGGCAGTTGCACTAGATACTCCTTGTAGGTCTGTCCAACTGGAATAGTCTGTTCTACAGGCCATCCTACCCTGTGGTAAGCTTTTCTAAGAGCAACCTGAGGCTTGAAGTGCCTGAGACAACTTGCATATGATATATACAGAAACTACGTGCAGCATGCCAGAAAGATTTTGGGGCTGCCTGGTTGAAGACCTAAATCAGCTCAAATTCAGAGAATCCCATTGTGTCGGAAGATGATAACAACCCTGGTACTTACTGCAGCTATTTTGGATGGATGTAACTTTCATGCTGGCACATAATGTTTCAGATGTTCTTTCATGATTGTATTTCTGACTTCATAATCTCTTTCCTCACCCAACCAATGCATAGCTAAGATACTAAAACACTAGATTGTTTTTACCTCCTGATTTTGTCTTTAGTATTTTCACATTTTCAAGTTTCTTCTTTATAGTCAAGTCATGTAGTCTTTTAGGCAATTATTATGAAACATAAGTCAGGAGTAATGATGCTTGTAACTGAAAGATGCTGGTTGAACTCTACTGGTGCTAATTTACCTCAAGGATGCAATACCGATAATACGCAGAAGAAAAAATAAGAAAATACATAGCACACAATTATTTACCTTGCAGAAATAATTAACATTTAGATGACTCACTTATAATAAGGAGCAAGGAAGAAAACAATGTGAACAAAGAAGAAAACACTGAAAACTAATTATTCAAACTGAAAATTCAGAAGGCAGTTTGTCTAGCTATAGATGACGAAGCAAAAGTGTACAGTTGATGAATTAGACAATACCTTCATTTTGGGCCATGCCTCTTATGATTGCAGTGTGTTGGAGAATGGTTTTATAATGCAATGAATTTTAATAAAAGTTATAAGGGATATTTTGTTGCACCTGCTACAGTTTTAATAGAAAACTATAATTTTGTCCTAATATGTCCTAATTCAAGTAAATCATAATGATTTATGAATAAGATTTTTTTTTAAAAAATAGGTAATTTTTAATACTTATTACAAGGTTTAACCAGGAACTGATCTGGACTATTTTTGTTTTTTCCTAAGTGCCTTTATAAAAGTGTGGGTTTGTGAGATTGTTCTGCCTGTTTCCAGTCTTTGTATTTTGGTATTCTGGGCATAAAAAAAAAAAAAAAATTGCATCTAGCAATTGGTGTTCCTGCTACCTGTTTTCACTGGGCTTTTGAATCCCAGTATTCAGTCTTCTCTATTTGAAAAAATACACACAAAAAATATGGGCATAAGGAATTTCAGGATTTAACTTCATGATTCTTTTTAATAGCTTAAGGCTGTTTTGCATAAGTCATCGCTCATTCCAGCATAGTTGGTTTGGTTTTTTGGTGGATTTTTATTTTTTTTTTAAGAAAACTCAATTAAAGAATGGAACGTTTAGTCACTGAAAGCAGTGGGTGGTCTGAGGCAATATCTGTAGATTTGTCTCAGACATACAAAAGGCCAATTGACCCAGATCCTTCGATCCTGCAAGTAAAAGTGGCTGAACTGTGCTAAAGTAGACTTGAGAAAACTACAGAACCATTTCCTGATGTCTCTATGAAGCTATTTCTTTGATTTTGAATCCACTTACTCTTAGTAATTATAAATTTTTAAGGATCTTCATCCAAAAAAGTGCAGTAGATTCCTTCTGCCTATTTTCCCAGAAACTCTGCATTGCTTTTTTTCAAGCAGTAATTCATCTGAATATTGTGGACATAAACATAAAAAGCTACTATTCCTTCATGATCCGAGTGTTCATCAGGGTCAGCCATACCTCTGGCCTCACAAAGATCAATGTCATTTAGGGCAGGAGAGATTGATGGAGAAATGGGGATAAGAAGAGAAGAGGGAGTCATACACAAAGATGAAAATAGTAGTAGGAGGAGGAATGATGTCATGCAAAAAAGGGGTCAGCAAAGTGAAAAGAGGCTGTTAAAATGTGAGCAAAAAACAGAAAAGTGGTGCAGCTCAGAGCTGGAGAGGCATCTGTGGCTGAAAGTTTCTTGGGTCAGGGGAATAAGGGAGGAGGGGAAGCCCTTGGTATACTTAAGTGAACAAGGAGAGAAAACATGCAGGTTTATTTCTGGGGCAGGTCTGGTACTTAGGACCAATTAATGTAGGTAGCTGCCCATATTACCTAGCATGGGGTGGCAGAAAAGTGAATACAAAGTGTTTATTATTCTTTGACAATAACTGTGTCTCGGTAAAATCAGCGGCCTGCTAAGAATGGTGTATTCAATTCTAGTAGTATTCTGCTTGGAAATTAAATTGGAACAAACAGGAGAAAGCTGTTCCTCTTGATACAACAGGTATCTTGTTGCTGATTAGGGTAGATGAGGAGTGATAATGAATATGGGGAATTGAGGTTTAGAGTTTTTTTGTGGATTTTTTTTTCTCCTATTGTTTTAAATTTAAGACTTTAATTATTACTATTAGTTTTAAATGTCCTATTTTGAAAATTCTTAGAACACCACAGTATATATGATGAGAATTGCTGATTGTTTTTTTTTCTCCCCCTCCCCTCTTCTAAAGAAAATAAATCCCAAAAACCAAACCAAACAAACAAAAAACCCAACAAAACAACAAACACCAAAAAACCCCCAGAACCAACCCAAATATGAAAAAAGGCAAAGAACCCCACACACACTTGAACACTTCAAACACTCACATCAACTCTTTCAAATCCATTTCTTGGAGTGTATTTTTTTTTAGAGAAGTCTTTTGCCTTTCTATTTGTACATTTTTTTGTCATACTCTGAGATTTCCTGACTTGGGTCTTGGGTTTTCACTGCTGTGACCAAAGGCTTCAGTTTTTGCTGCTGGATCCTGCTGATTTTTAATACTGTGAAAATGACATACTTTGCTCTGGCTTAGCCTTGAAGGAAAAGGTTTTGTGTATTCGTATGGTGACTATTAAAAAGTTGCATATATTTGCGTTTTACAGTGAATTCCAGGTGATTTTATCGTCAGTGGCATTGCTGTTTTACATGTGCATTCTAAGATAGAAATAAGATTACACAAATCATTCTAAAATCTTACTTGTTTTGTTAATATGTATATTTTCCATAGGCAGTGGCATGATTAGAATAAAATTGGATCCTTTATAAGTAAAATGCTGTGGGTTCAAATCAAAATAATTATTTTTACTATTTCTGTAAAGCTCTGTGAATTCAAATCCAAGTACATGGTTTTCATTTACTCTAAGGGAAGACCAAAGTACTTAAAAACCTCTGTTCTCAGTGTAAAATGTTAAAAAAAAAAATTTAAAAAGTATGTACCTGCACACCTGCACTCCTTCACTCTTTTTCTTCTGCTGAATTAGCACTTGTGATGACTCCAGTGAGAAGATTGCTCTGAACTGGAAGCAATCTTGGGGGAGGAATTACCGTTTAGGAATCTCATTCCTATTAGAGTAGTAGATAAAATAGGTAGAAAGGCCAAGCACTTTGGGCTTTATAAAGCTTGTGATCTTTGCTATATTCAGTTTTCAAAAGAGTGAAAGAAGGTCACTTTCTCCTATAAATATCCTACAGTGGGAGCATTAGGATAATTCCAGTGCCCCAGTCTTGTCAGTCTCTGCTAGCTGTGCTGTGAGTGTGTCTTTCAAGTGAGAGTTAGACCTCCAGGGATTCAGGCTTCGGCAGGTGCCGAGCTGGGCTGGCTGTTCTGGGTGTACCCTGAAAGCAGCCTTTCTAAACCAAGCCAAAAGATAATTAAAACACATAAATATGTCCCAAAAATCATCAGATTTTCTGGACAGCAGTTTTGGAGCTGAACAAAAGTTTTTCTAAGGTGACAGGTTGCTTGAGGTGTTCTTTGCATCTCATGCCAGTATGGCACTTCAAAGCAAAAATGCCTCTTTGTTCAGCTTTTCTGTGCACACAGAGTGCTGCAATTGTCTTTAAATAAAGGCTGTTATCAAAGTGTAAGTTGTTGTGACTACACAACTTTGGGAAACAAAATTTAATAAAGATAGTATGTTCATTAAGATAAATAGGGCTTGGTCTCCAACCCCATCTTTACTGAGATTAACTTGGGATAATTTTTTTTAAAAGATCACATAATTTTACATTTTATTAATTTATTTTCCCCTTTTAGTCAGAACCAGGGTTGTTATAAAAAACTTACAATTAATATTTCCAAATATCCTGTGTATATATGCAATTATTCTCAGCTGGAAGCAAGTCTCTTGCTAAGACTGCCTATTTTCACAAGAGCACCATCCTAACAAAGAGGAAGAGCCATGCACTGTCTCTTCTGGGCTGCCTGACCTCTGTCTCACATTGCAGTGTTTGAAACACGGCCATAGGTAATGAAGATGCTCGGTGCTGAAGGCCCATTTGCAGTCTGAGTGGCAACCAGCCCAGCAGGCTGCTGTGTGCACACTCCCCCATTCTTGCTGCTGCCTGCACAGAGCAGAGGAGAGCAAAGCATGATTATGGGCACAATCAAAGGCCATCTTCACTTCCAATTACACTTCTGTGTACAAGATTTGACAATGCCTCTTGTTTCTATTGGAGGTAGCCCTTTGCATTTCCCCATCCTTTCAGAATGCTATGCAAGGTGCCATAAGCTCCAGAAGGAGGTAGCCATTTCCTATCAGTTAGGTAATTTTCCATTAACTTTCTCATCTGTCAGACCACTGTCAAGTATTTTCCAAAGCATCTGTAATACTCTCTGTTTCAAAATAGCTCCCAGCTACATTAAAGACCCTTAAGGAAATAGGTGTCTGATGTTGCATCAGTTTGACTACACTGGAAGTGCAAGAAACAGTGGCCCACTTCCTTTTCTAGTTTTTGACAAGTAACTTTGTGTCTCATTTCCTTTTGCTTTTGTGTTTACATATGTATGTATGTTTTATATATAATTGTCTTATAATATAATGTTTTTTATATAATTTATAAAGATGTAGGAATGTTTATATCAATCTTTCTGCTTCTGTTATTCATACTAGCATTCAAGTAGAGAAGCATTTTGTGGAGAGAAAAAATGTGCAAAATTCAAATGAGAGATTTTATTATAGTTTATTTTGTATATTTGCTGGTATCTAAATTGTTTAGATATAAGGAAAAGCTGTAAAAGTGTGTTTAGACTGATTCATTCTACCCTCCTGCTCTTGCAGCAAAGAACATTTCCTATATCTCCTCTCTCAGAATTTTACTGCTCTCCAAGGGATTTGTATAAGATTTTAGGCCTCCCTTGTCTTAGCCACTGTTAGTGATGCAGTTTCCCTTCTTCTCCTGTTTCTACACTGTGAGGAACCTCCACTGTGCCTGTTGCAGACTGATTTCTTCCTTCCTTGAAGACTGCTGTAGCTGGAACTGCCATTCGGGCTGAGGTCTCCCCAGTGTCTTGTACAACAGCACTGCATTCTTTGACATAGCTGGTGGAGTCTGTGCCAGAATTTTCCTGTTATTTTGTTTGTCTTTCTCACTGCTGTGTTGGATTAGGGATGAATGGCTAATTCATAGTCCTTTTGAGAGGTTTTAGGTTGTTACTAGTGTGTCTGCAGTGTAAACATCTGTACCTAAGATGATCGCCCTGCATTCCTCCCTAGTCTCAAAAGCCACTGGACATCAAATGAGTGGAATCTAAAGCACAGTTAATTTCTCTTCCAAAAAGGTGTCTAACTGGTCAAATGAATCCCATCTTAGAATGCCTATTATTCTTCTCTGACTGTAAAATAAAAAAACAACCAAAAAGCCCCAAACTCAAGGTAATCTGTCAAGGATAGATTTAGATATTGCACATATTCAAGTCAAGAGGAAAGAATTTGACTTCTTATGATTCAGAACACTTTCCTTTTTTCTTTTTTTTTTCTTTTCTAGCATTTTTGTCTTCCCCTTTTTTCTCCACTGCTTAAGTATACGGTTTTAATTATTTTAAATGTCTAATCACCTCTCTCAGCTTTGTCTTGAGAGCATGGAACAGGCATTGAGTGAAATACAGGTCTAACAGGCTCACTTAGCTTTCTTATAATATCTATAACTGTCAAATATATGTGTAACAAATTCTTGTGCTTCTGGGGTAGTTTCTGCAATTTCACCTTCAGAAGACTCAGTTACTGATTGTACAAAGTAGAATCCTGATCCTTTTAGCTAAGGATTTCTGAGTTGCTGGAAAACAGCTGAAGTTACAAAAGGCCACATCTTGCCAGTTTTTCTTGGACAGCAGATAAGTAATAATTTCTGCTTAGTCTGGAATGACTTTGTTTTGTCTTTATTTTTAAATTCATCTGTGCAATTGCAGCTTACAGATTTTACTAAGGTCTATAGAACATTTAGGTTGAAGGTTGAAAGTTACGTTAGAAATTTAAGTTGAAGAAAATTACTTGGATCTTGTGTTTTCACTGCTTGGCAATTAAGTCATCTGCTTAGAGGAAATTCTTTTTCTATGACATTAATGCAATCCACATTTCATAGCAAGTGGCATAAAATCTTTAAGCAGTTTATATTATCAGCTTATTATCATAGTTCTAAAATTATGAGATGCAGGATGGTTTTTTTGCAAATTCTTTGCCATGCTATAATTAATGCAAGTGATTTTGTAAGAACTCTAGTATAGCACATATTTAATTTTGTAGTAAAGTTGCTGATCTTATCATATAAAGTTGAGAGGAACTGAAATGAAGTTGGGAGATTTACAATGAATAGTAAGTAGTAAGACGTAAGACCCCATCCCACTTCCACAGAATAATGTTCCAAATAGTGCTCCCATTTATTTTAATAGTGCAGAGCAGAATGTGGATGACTCTCCAGTAAAACAAAGTGAATTAAGGCAGGGCTAATGCATCCTTTAGCTTATGACCATTTTATTTATTATGCAGACACACACACACCTCTGCATGAGCAGGTTATTGGTCTGTTATTTCTTGTTTATGGTAATGAGTTCACTTTGGTTTAGTTTGTCAACTTTACATCTATTTATGAAGCTGTAGATAGTTTTAATGAGCCCCATGAAGGTTATTAGGAGCTGAAAGTGTATGCACAATAAAGCAGTAAGAAATGATTCATGGGCTGTTCGCTTTCGTGGCATCTCCAACAGTGCTTGTAAAATATTTTGAGATCCTTAGATTAAAGCTGCCTTAACCTGAATTATGACATGTCCATTTTATACATGTGATGACATGTATACACCTACAGGTACTGACTGATAGGCAAAGCTCTACATAACCCTCATGTATGACTGAGCTGTGAATATTCTGGCCAGTAATTATATACTATAGAAATAATATGCTTGAGAGAATGCATTACATATATCTCAATGATCCAGTGAATCACAGAATAACTGAATTAGATAACATTATAACTTCTCAGTTCCAAGCTCTTATTTTCTCTGCTACCCAAAGTATCTTTCAGTGGTTAATGACGGTGCTGTGTCCAAAGTTTCGCAGAACACAGGTGTGGCTCGAGATGTTTCTGTACTGCAAAGAGCAATGTTTAAAGAAGTACTGCTAGTCAGGGTCCTTTCTCTGTACCTTCTCCTCATCTCCAAATTCACAAACAACACTTAATCACTGCTGCTTCAGTAGGAGGGAGTAGTAGTGGCTCCAGCCAGTCTTTCACTTCATTCTTCTGCTGTTCTGATCCCTTTAGAGATTTCTGTACAAGTCACTAAAAAAACTTTATTGAGAAGATTCACTGATCACTGAGCTTACCAATCTTTAAAAAAGACATTTACTTTCCTTTTCTTCCTTTTCTAAAGTCTAACAGTTGCATACAAAAATTAATCTTAGTTCAGGAACTTGCTTTCGTTACAATTACAAGAGCCTTCTGCATGACTTGAGCTAACTAATTAAAATTCTCATTAAAGTCTGAGCTGTTGAAGCAAAGAGCTAATACATCATTTCTCTCCAGTTTACAATTTATATATTTTCAGCACCTAATAGCCTTCACAGGGATCATTCCAGTCACTCATATGCCTCTAAGTAGTTATGTTCTGGCCCATATTTCCAAAAATGGCCCCTACATTTGGCATAATTGCAGTATTCCAGACTCAAAAAGCCCATCCAACAAAGTCCTCAGTGTATGTGCACATGTGGTTTCAGTTCAGTTAGTTAGTTGAGATGTAAAATTTTCCAGTCACTGAAGATAATTGCTTTTGACCATTTAGCCTGAGTTTCTGATGCATGTGATCATGGGACTCCTCTCTGATGGCTCAGATGTTGTAAAGCTCCTTTATCCTATGTCAGATTAGGAACATGGAGCTCTTCCTCACCTATATTGCTCTTTGAAGGGCACACTTTTTCCAGGCATCTCAGTCCCAAAATTGTTTTGTGTGGTGTTGACAAGCTTTTGCATACTTGAAAGTAGCTACCCCTGAGATTTTATATTTAATAGTAAAAAGTTAAGCACATGTATATACCAATACATTCTATTTGGGTTTGTGTGTATATATGTGGGAGGAGATGAAATCTAGGGATCTGTGAATAAATGCTTCTCCATGAAGAGTGTAATGAGAGGAACAATTTCTTATTTTTACAGGCTAGCTCAGGTTAAATACTGAAAATTATTTCTTTTTTTTTCCCCTTTCAACTACATGGACTTCCAGCCATATCTGCACACAGGATTTTTACACATATGTTGTGAGAAAAGATGTAGTTCAGACTGAAAACAGCTGTAAATATTTAGTTTGGATTTATTGGCACTGCCCTTTATCATTCTGATGAATACGTGATTAATTTTCATAGACGCCCTGCAGAGGTTAACTAAAGAAAAAATGGATTGATTTCAAGTATATCTTACCATCCTTTTTAGTGCTTAATGGATTACCAAGTGGAGTGGAAGGTGTAGTGAAGCTGAAGCTGGTTTTTAATTAAATATTTTCACTTCTTTCCAGTATACCTCTGCCCTGACCTATGATGCTGTTCAAGTGATGACAGAAGCTTTCCGTAATTTGCGTAAACAGAGGATTGAGATCTCCAGAAGAGGAAATGCTGGAGATTGTCTTGCAAATCCAGCTGTACCCTGGGGTCATGGTGTAGAAATAGAAAGGGCATTGAAACAGGTAGCTTGCCTGGAGTGGATGCTGGGATGAGTGCATGTGTGAAGTTCTCTATAAATGCTTGAAAAAAATCTCCTAGTCTCCTAATCTGTCTGGATCTTGCTGGGAGTAATGTGGAAGTGAAGTCCTCAGGAACCTGGCTAAGATAATATATTGCAAATGAAAATGACTCTGAAGTGGATGTTTTTGAAATATCAGTAATCATTCGTGGAAATAAAAATTTTCTAAAAAGAAACAAACTTAATTCTTCTACCATTTCCATCTTCATCTATTATAGGTTCAGGTGGAAGGGCTAACAGGAAATATAAAGTTTGATCAGAATGGAAAGAGAATCAATTTTACGATAAATGTCATGGAGCTCAAGAGTACTGGTCCTCGGAAGGTAATTTGAATTGTCTTACGGTGTCTTTAAAGGTTTTACCATTCTAAGCAATGGGTTAAGGTAGGTACTGAAACATTAGATTAATTAAAGCATGAGTTTTGATAATATTTATTCATAGGTGTATTCTACAGTGGTCTTGCAGAACGATGTAAACATAGGTATTATTTGTTTCTAACAAATATGAATTATTATTTCTGGTAAGTACTACCTAAGACTGTTTTCCTTTCAGTTTTGTGGATTAAATTTTTTCCTTTCTGATCTGAATTTCTAAATGTGAGCCAGCATTTGGAGAAATATGCTTCTGAATGACAAAAGCTGGATACAGCTTTTCAGTGATGTTTTTATTAGTGTGTTTGTCTTCCTGCTCTAATTTCAAATCTTTCAGAAAAAACAGTTCTCATGTTTTGCTAATCTGTATTATTTCAGTTTTACAATGTGTGATGTTGATACTAAAACCTGTTAATATGTGAATAAAAATGGTACACCTGCTTTAGACAAAGTAATGTGAACAAATGTCATTAGTTCATATTTTACTGTTTGTTGTAGTCTTTCACTACATAAATAGAAATGCTTACAGTGGTAAATCCATAGCTGAAATAGTTCTCTGTGAGCACAAATCAAGGGCATAGTAATAACATGCTTTACCTTTTGTAGAAAAAAGTTCATATTCACTAGTGTCTGTGCATCCTGTACACTCTCTTTAGATTGGATATTGGAGTGAAGTGGACAAAATGGTTGTGAATCCTCTTGACGGCCCTCTTGGAAATGAATCTTCAGGACTAGAGAATAAGACTATTATTGTCACCACTATTTTGGTAATTAACATCCTATTTTGTCAGAAGACAGTCTGTCCTACAATGATTTGTTTCTCGACATTATGTTAGTTTAAATATACCATCTTTTTGTTATTTGAGGCTGTGAGCTGTTACTCCCTGTGATACATAATAAAATCTAGAAATTAACAAAATGTATGTGATTCAGGATATGGTTTTGATCTGTAGAGGGTGGATGGTCTTTGAACATCCTAGAAAGTTGCAGTTTTTAAATCTGAAAATGAGAATTAAACACTTGCTTCCAAAGGAGAGGAACTTTCTGAGAGGCAGAACCATAGTGTTCATTATAGAGAACAGATTTTGACAAACAACAAAGAGACTGCTTCTTCTGCTTCAGGACTGTAGGTGCTATGGATTGGTAAAGTGTAAAATAAAATGTTAAATGTTGTATTCTGGCTGCTTAGAAAATTAAATTGTATATTATCATAGAAGAGTTTTTTTGGGGTTTTTTTTGTAAATTACACAGCTTGTTTATCAGTTTGGACGAGCCATAAGTTAGTGTAGGAATTTCTCTGGATGCAAGAATAATTCTGTAACAACTGAGCTAAGAGGAAATATATTAATATGACTTATAACACATCACCAATTTTGCTGATGATAGAACTTCAGTGCATAGTTATAGATATCTTACCTATTGTTAAATTAGCAATTTAATAAAAATATAGTCCTGAGAGCCTCAAGTGTTTTCCCAGGGAGAGATGTCATTGTGAAATAGAAAATAATTTTCTTGTGTAAGACAACAACAAAAGCAACTAAATACCTTTGCCTTCTTCCATCCAAACTATATGAGAGAAAGAAACTGATTTTGGAATTTACTCTTTCTTCTCTGAATGCGTAACTCCTGTTAACATTCATGGTCATTATTAACATACTTCTGGGAATCACTATGCCTGTAAGTATTGTTATTTGTGTATGAATCTGGAGAATGCAGCTTTTAAATGTGTTAAAGACATGTCACATTAATAATTAACAACTAACTTATACATAGCATGTATGATTCGGATGGTATCCGCTCTCTTTTTTCACATGTAAAAGGGAAATTATTAATCTGTAAAGTGTACAGCTGATAAATGTCTCTGCCAAGTAGCTAAGGCAAGTTCTTTCTGTGCAGGAGTCCCCATATGTCATGATGAAGAAAAATCACGAAATGCTTGAAGGAAATGATCGATATGAGGGCTATTGTGTGGACTTAGCTACAGAAATTGCTAAGCACTGTGGATTCAAATATAAGCTCACAATTGTTGGGGATGGCAAGTATGGGGCAAGGGATGCAGACACGAAAATCTGGAATGGGATGGTTGGAGAACTTGTTTATGGGGTAAGAAAATTTTCTATAATAAAACCATTAAAGATGACTGATAGATGGATTTGGATTTGGTTTCATTTTCTCTGTAGAGTGTAGGAAAGTTATCTAATAAATTAGTAAATTTGATAGAAATTATTAACTTCTAATGGCATGAAAAATTTTGAAAGTAAAACATTAAATTACATTTTAAATGCAGATGATGTTGGGGGCACATGAATGCATATTTCATGGACCTGACCAGGTGAAAAGCAAAATACTTTGCTAAACTTTTAAATGCCATATGCTTTTAATAGGGCATATATAAAAACAAAAGCTTGGAATACACCAACCATATGGCTATAGGTATTTCAGTATGAGCTCAACTAAAAATTTCTGAAATTCTCTACAGAATGTTCTCAGTGAAACAAATGTTGCTGGTGTCTCTGCTGTCCTATTTTCTATTTGTGAAATGCCATAGAAATGAAACCATTTTTTGCTTTGTTCATTGCATTAGCTACTATTTGCTTTTTTTCTTCCTTTACAGAAAGCTGATATTGCAATCGCTCCATTAACTATAACATTGGTGAGAGAAGAGGTGATTGACTTCTCAAAGCCCTTTATGAGCCTGGGGATATCAATAATGATCAAGAAGCCTCAGAAGTCCAAGCCAGGAGTGTTTTCATTTCTTGATCCATTAGCATATGAAATCTGGATGTGCATTGTTTTTGCCTACATTGGGGTCAGTGTAGTTTTATTCCTGGTCAGCAGATTTAGCCCATACGAGTGGCACACTGAGGAATTTGAAGATGGAAGAGAAACGCAAACTAATGAATCAACTAATGAATTTGGGATATTTAATAGTCTCTGGTTTTCCCTGGGTGCCTTTATGCAGCAAGGATGCGATATTTCGCCAAGGTTGGTTACTCACTCATTTCAACTTTGTGCATTTTTGGTCTCAGCCATCTCAGCCAGAAGAGGTTCGTGGTGCATATATTTTCATTCTTGGAGAGAAATTGTTTGCAATGTTTTTTCCCTCCCTAAAGTCACAGAAGTCCTTGAAATAAAAGCACTTGTCTGTGACATAGGGTCAGGATGTAGCTGATCGATACTGTCTTAATGTCGATCATAAATTTTCCAAGTGGATTTATATACACCATGCAGAGACTGTAAAATGCATAAGGTTCACATCATTCCATGCCTTCTTGGAGGGGTACCGTGTTTTTGCTGCATATTCCCATTTTACAGTTGACAGTGCATATGGTTCACAACAACTGTAATGGGAAAAAAGGATAACATACTAGTCATGAGCTACACAGGCAGCACCTTCCCTCTAAAACTCACTACATATCATAACATGGTCGTTAACACACACTTACTCCCCAAGAGAGCCTTGAACTGAAATAAAAGTCCTGTGGTGGCTCTAATTTCATGTAGACAGTTGCAAAACACTGCACATGTTTTTCCATGTCCTAGTTTTAGAAAAGTCACAAAGGAAGTTGTGAAAATGAATCTGAAGGTCCAGTTCATAAGCGCTTAATTCCTCATGGATTTTCTTCTACTTTATTAGGCACAACTGTAAAGCACTTAAGTTAATTCCTTTGCAGTTCATTAAATATTCTGTTTTGCTTGTACACAAATGGTTCTAGCCTTGATTCAGCAAAGGGGTAAGTAGGTAGGTAAATAGCTGTTTGCTGCTTGAAGGAAATACAGTAGCAATTTAAATAGGGCAGCTGGGTTTAAGGAAATCAAACCAGAAGACTTAGTTAAAACTGCTTAGGATAATTACATTTCTTGTAAACATGCTGAAGTAAGACAGGGAACAGGTCAATTTCTAGTGAGTCTAGTGGTTGGTGGTCAAAATAAAACATACCAAGGGAGCATTTCTTATATCTAAGTCATGCATCCCAAAAGGCAAAAGCGGGTTTTCAAGTTGTTCTACTGCAGAAATGACAGCATTTATTGTGTGAGAACTTAAGCAGTTCTGTGTAAAGGCTGCTGTATCACAGAGGGAGATGCCAGCCTTTATGATGAAAGATGCAATGCATTTGGCCTGGAACACAATAAGAATTGTATATGAGAGGCAAGACAGTGAGGAAGGCAAATTGTTGCAGATCATGAGAAGTTAATTTCACTCCTGTGGGGTTTTTGTATTGATTACACACTTCACAGCTGGAGTTGTCTGCTAAATCACCTATTAGTGCAAAATTATTTTTATTATATCAAGGCTATAATAGAATTATGATATTTTTCTTGTTATCATTATTTTACTAGCTATGAAAGCACAATGGTTGTTTTATAAGTTTTGATAGCTTCTGAAAGATAGTTCAAGAATACTGATAGCAAATGGTCATCATAAAAGGTGCATGAAACTCAGTTTTGGATATTCAATATTTAGTTTCAGTGAAGCATGTAACTTTATTTCATTGCAAACATAATTTGGAGGAAGGTGTTTAGTTTGAATATTACCTGTTTATTTTAAAAATAGAAAAGGGCTGAAAACCACTTGTTATTTCTGATTTTGTAAAACATTTCTCTATGGAATTTGAACTGTCTGCAGGGGAATCAGAGTAAATATAAAAATAACATCTTCAGGCATCAACAAAATACCTTTCTGAAGTTAAATTTTGCACTACAGCAATCATTTCTCTAATAAAAATGACAACTGCTCTAAGACTTTTAGAGTAGACAAATTACTAGGGTTCCCTGAGTCTGAAATAGAAGGTGGTGCTGAGTAAGACTGGACCACCTGGAAATGGTCTGTAACAGCAGTCCCTATGTTGCATGATGGGTAGTAGAGGGACAAAAGAGTAGAATAATGTATCATGTGGTAATCACAACTTAGAGCAGTTTTCCTCATCTTTTCTGAGAAGTGAGTGTGCTCTCCCTTCTGAAAGATAATACCTTTCTAAGTACAAAATATGGTGCACAAATTTATGTAACTGTTCACAGAAACTTTTATTTTAGTACTTAAAGGTCTGGTAAATTAAGTGCTTCTAAAGTGTGGGTTCATACTAGCACATTTTAGAAACTTTTCAAAATGTACATAAAAAAGAAGTCTGTGACATACTGTCTGGGGAAGTTCTGAATACAAATGACACCCCAAATAATTCTACTTGTAAAATTCATGTAGGAGTATAATTTCTGGATTAGCATTGAGCCTATTCTTTTTTTTCACAAAGTCAGTGGCTCACAGATCATGGACTTTTGAAAATTTTTTTCATTTATAGAGGGTGTCATCAATACAATAAAAAGTGCGATAAAGTTGGCAATTATTAAATACCCATTGACAAATTTTACCTTGAAAATGATACATAATACAATATATGTTATATTATATAAATATAAAATATATTATACATTATAGAATATAATCAGTATATCTTATAGCATAGTATTTTACCAGTAGAATTAGCTTATATTCTAATTACCTCCATGTCAAAATAAGTATGTGATATTTTTTTCAAAGGTGATGGAAAGCATGTTTGCAGAATACCTCTCACTTTAAAATGAGCTTGAAATAATTTTTTTTCTATGGTCCTTCTGGTAGCACATTTTGGACCTCATCTGGCTTGTTTTTCATGTAGTAGAGTGAATTAGTGAGTCTGTTGTGACATGGAATAAATCTTTTGATGTCAGAATTATGACAGAGATTTTATACAGTAGCAGTTAGAAAAAATAATTTGTCCAGAATTGGTTGTATTCAATTTGGTTCCTGTGATTCCTAATTTGTTTACCTAATAAGTAGAGGAGACACACCTAAGCTCCTTTAATGCCCTAGTACTAAACTTTCAGGTGCAGGCACATTTCTGCCAAGTAATTGAGCACCTCTCCAAGGGTTATATACTGTTTCCTATAATGTCTTGTTTGGAAACAAACTAGTAAATAATTTCAAAATTTAAAGGATCATGAAAAAAAAATCCAAGTTTGACAATAACGTAATATCAACATTTCTCTTATATTAGTTTTCTATTATTGCAAATTACTGAGTTGAGTTGTGTGCTTTATGCTGTTTTGTATATTGTCTTGAGTTCTCTTTTCTTCTTTCTTCTTGAGCAGGAGAAGCAAAACACAGATCCATAAGAGCCCACCTGCTGCAGTTATAAACATCAGATTATTATTATTACTTTTAAAAATATACTTTCTTCACCATTTTTCTGTATTATCACTGATTGTTTCATGTCCAGTCCTCAGTTTCTTAAATGCTTGTATCTTTCAAAACTCGTGTGCACTTTTTAGCCTATACATATTCCCTGGGCAAGCTTTTCTTAGAAATAATGCTATTTGTTTCTCAGTACAGATTGTGCACAGCAGCATAAACCATTGTTTTGTGGAAATCAGTCTTTGTCTGAATGTCTTAGGTAAAGAATCAAGGCCCTTGATTTTAAAGTGCATACTGGTTTATCTGAAAGCACTGTTTTGCTGATTTGGTTTGATCCTCATCATAATGTCACACAAAATCACTTCAGAGGGAACAAAAATTTGTGTTAAATATAGCACATTATGATGGGAGCAGTTTCCTTCAAGGGTCTTCAAAACTTTGAAGAACTGGATCACTAGGTTCTCCCAAAAGTAAACTCTGGAATCCTGATTTCATCAAAGTCCAGGAGATCCAGCAGAGAATGCCTTGATTTCCCATGTGATGCGTATGCAGAGCTGGACTCTGAGATAGCCTGAAATGCTTCCCTATAGTGTAATGCATCCTTTGCATAAAACTGATAACATGTTCCTTTTTAGGACTTCCATTTCACTTTACAAATCCATTTCATACTTGTTACTAGATCCCTGTCGGGGCGCATTGTTGGAGGTGTGTGGTGGTTCTTTACCCTCATCATAATCTCATCCTACACGGCTAACTTAGCTGCCTTCCTGACCGTTGAGAGGATGGTGTCTCCCATTGAAAGTGCAGAGGATCTTTCCAAGCAGACAGAAATTGCTTATGGGACATTAGATTCTGGCTCCACTAAAGAGTTTTTTAGGGTAAGAATCTCTACTTTTTAGATTTATTTTTTTTTTTTTAAGATTGTTTTTAGTAGGTCTTTACTCATGTAAATGTGTTTTCCCTTGGCTTTATTAAAAGATTGCTATGACAGTGTGATTTGCACAGCTCAACTCACAGGTATAAAGTTCCTTTTTATTTGTAATTGTTACATTTTATTATTTATATACAAATATAAGGGTCTTGCTATAAATATGTGAATCAACATCACCTAAAGAAATAGTCCACTATACAATGAAAAACAAGGTATGTTTGAAGAAGGAAGTTGATGTCGTTTATCTGTTTCATAGCTCTGCTATATTTGAGGTACCCATACAGTGAATAAGAACATGAAAAGGTGCACATTCATGTCTTAATAACTATTCTACATGATTTTTCAGTCTTGGGGAGTGGGATACAATCCTGCTGGTTGCCACAGAAAATACAAGCCTGCTTTTGAAAACAGTTCTTGCTTGTAGTTGTGTTATATTAATGCCTTGGAAGCCTGTCAGTCTTCACCTCCTCCCTCTGGGTATTGCAGTTTTAAAAATACATGAAACTTCCAATGTGTGAGTCTCAGGCTGCCCTTGAGACATCAGCTAGCCTGGTGAAATCCATCCAGCAGATGAGTGGGAGACTAAGGCTGCTGACAGAAAAAACCCCGAACGGCCTCGCCTTGTCTGTGTGCTCTGTGTGTCTCTCACTGTATGAAGGAAACGCATCTGAAGTGCTAAAATAGAAAGAAACTTCTGTTTTCATGTTATTTAGTGCATGATGTTCCATTTAACAAAATGTATTTTAAAATAGTTATAAATAATTAATTTACATTTCAAACATACGCTGACACAAAAATGAATGAAATAGGTTTTCACAGGTATTTTTTATATACTCTATAATTAGAGCAGTAACTTCTAGATTATAGTTTTCACTGGATCCTGTAATGCACACTTAACTGGTAATGGACTAAATATCATATTTGTCTCAACTGTAGAAATATTCTGATTTTGAAGACAGGTGCAGTAATAAAACCTGCTGCTGATTGCATTCCTGTTGGCTAAACCAAAACTAATATCAGGTGTGTGAGCTGGTAAAAATGAGATTGGGTTTGTACTAAGAGTCTTTTAAGACATTTAAAAGCATACAGGCATGTTTATGGCTTTGTGAACATAAACCTTTTAGAACATGGCTTGGCTGGGGATTGAATGTGAATTAACAGTAGGTCACTTCTTTTGAATAGTTTCTCTTTTAGAGATACTTAAGCATTTCTATTTTAAACAAAAAGTGTTTGTATGTGCATGCATTAATATCTAGGTGTACTCCTAGCATATATGCACATATTTCCACTTTTACATAACCAGTGTTTCTGTTGATTGCTTGAGCACTAGAAACTTACTTTTGTAAAAATTAGGTAGAGGCTTTGTGAGGGCATATTCTTCATATTTGTTTTAGTTATATTTGGATCTGCACAAACAAAACTCTAATGATCTCTGGAAATTTCTACTCATCAATTTCTATCACAAGTTGGTACAGTATGTGCAAAACAACTTCTTAACCTGATGCCTCACTCTACTGTTTGCTAAAAGTCACTTAAACTTGTCCAGTTACTTTTTGAGAAATAAAAACTGTCAGAATTTCTTTTTAAGAGGCCTGAGACTCAAGTTTCAAGAATGATACTCGTTCTGCTGAAGACAATGGGAAAGGAAACTCTAGCACTAAGGAGACTAAAATTTCACCTAGAGTAAATCTGACTGGATTGGACTGGATGTGTGATTTTTATATGACCTAAAATTAGTACTCAAATTCTTTGAATAGCTGAAAACAACTTGAGTGTATTTCTAGCAGTAAGTTAAAAGGGTTTGGTTTCTGCTCTGTCACTTTCAGGAAGTAAAAAAACATACAGGGTTTTTCAATTAGTGTGTTTTCAGGAAGTAGCATTATTTACAATTTTGTTTTCTGTCGATGAAATGTGTACTGAGTCTTCACTAGCAGAGCCCTAGTTTCTGGGCAGCACAAAATAAAGGGTAGTTGTGTACTGGGGATGAGAAAAGAACACCAAATTATCTTTGCTACTAAAACATATTTTGTGATAATACACTGCTGAATTGAAAGAGATGTTTCACAGTATTTTTCAGAAATGAATTCTCAGCAATTGCCTAGATGGTGAAAGTTAGCTGAAAAATCCTGTTCTGAATAGCTGAATATATATGTATGTGATGTTAATTGAAAGAGGTGGGATCAAGCCTTTTTCCTGCTCCTGACTGCTCATCACATATCCTATAGACAGTAGGCACACAAGCTAGCCCATATCACTTGGGGATACCATCCTTGGCATTCATGACAAAAGAATGTGTTGCCTTTGCACTTTACCCTAATTTAGGTAGGCACTCCCTAGATTTAAAGGTAGCATGGACCAGCAGGAGGTATTCTTGCCAAGAGTGCCTAGAGCATCAGGTGGCACTGCATCAAGAAACATAACTGACAAAAAGAGATGAAAAAGCATTGTGCTCTGGTGTTTCTAGTGCTGCTTTAAGGTGAGATGCAGAAGCTTGTCACATCCTACACAGGAAATACAAGTACAAAAATTATGGATTTGAAAGTATTTTTAAAATTAAAAAAAGTGACAAAAATAATGACACAAATATCATCAAGGTACTATTACTTGTTAGTAATAATCTTACAGATAATTTTGTAGCTATAAGTCTACAGAGACAGAATTTTTTTTCTTTAATGGCAGATCAATCAGGTCTCTGTAAATACCAGAATGTATAGTAGTTTTCCTCAGGAGATCTCAGAGTCAGTACTAGTAGAATCTCAAGTACGATCCAAGTTTAAAGAGCTCTGCTGTGCTGAGTTGGGATATTTACCACTTCTGATACTTGCTAATGCCTCTGCTTTATAGATAGTCCTTGTAGAGTTCTTAGTGCAACTGAAAGCCTAAACAAAGGTATATAATTCATTGCTTTTGCATTTTCTTTTGGGTTATGGGCAAAACAACAAAAAATGTGTGGCCGTGGTTTTCCCAATGTTCATCATTTATCTGAAATCAGTAGTGAATTGTAGTGGTGAGAATGCAAATAAGTCTGCAAGCACCTCTGGGAAGATTCAGGAGTCATTTCACTTGGTCTTGTGCAGGTGCATCAACGTCTTTCTAATTGGTGGGTCACAGGTACTACTTGATGGGGAGGTAGATGGTGGGCAGTGAAACGTTGTCACTCCGGTACGTCCTGGTGACACTGTCCGCAGTCGCACACCGTCTTTGCCTTCCGTGATTTCACAGTTGGTACATGCATTAGCCAGGACACATAGCTCAGCTTTGAAGGGGAAAAAAGTCACTAACCCAAGAAGACAGTCTACTGCTCACTTGCCACTACAGAAGCTAATTTTAAAGCATTATCTATATGCGCTAACTCCTGAAGTTGCCTCACTTACTTTCGTGGGCTATGGCACTGGTACAAAGAATCAAAGTAAGTATGGAAGCATTCACTGGAACATTTCCATGCTTTTCACCTTCTTGAAGGTATATTGAAAATTAATATCAAAATGATACAAGAAAAAAAGTATTTTTACAGTTCAGTCATATTTTTGCTGTATACCTAGCTCTGCTCGTTAAAGATATGTACAAATTGGATAGACAAATCAAATCAATCATCTCACCTTTTTTTTCCATTTCAGAAGATGAATTGTAACTAGTCCTATATGTAGAGTAATAAGGCATCTCAAAGAAAATGATGTGCAGAGAAATAACTAGACTTATTTACTTTCTCTCTGCATTAGTCTTTATTTAAAATCTCTTCATATGTACCTATTTTTGCACCTACAGTGTGACATGGACAGACCAATCTGTTTCATTGTAACTGTTTTGGTGGCCTTTAAGAATAGATCCTCTGCCAAAATAAAAGCAAGCAGAACTGCTCCATAACAGGGAAGTTTCCTTTATCTTTCACTGAGAAGACTGTTGGAGAGTTGCTTATTCTTGCTGAAGAGGCAAGAGTTGCAGAATGAAAAGCTGGGCTTTGGAAACATGCTGGAAGGATGACAGTCCTCACAATCTTGTAGAGAAAGCCTCTCATATAGTGGAAAGCCAGAAACAAATGTAAGAGCTGACAAGACCTCTTGAATAATTTCTGCTGCAAAAGTGTTGTCTGTTGGGAGGCAATGAAAATTTGGCCTGAAAGAAAATGGCAATGTCTTTTCTGAGTATCTTCAACAAAATGTCCAGTGCCTCTACTTTTATAAGTATTTTGAAATATTTTTTTAAAATTTGTACAAGTATTTATGTTAACAATTGCATTACAAGAGGGGATACAAAAAAAAGCATACAGCAGTCCATGAACTGCTGTATCAGTCTGCCTTCATGCACAGCAATATACTGAGATTTCTAAAAAAATAAAGAAGTAAAACCACAGGAAATCTTTAAAACCAGTGAGAAGAAACATTATTTTTCCTTTAAATTAAATTGAGGTTTAAAAACTATGAATCATACCTCAGCCTCAATTTTTGAAGTTTGAGATGCAGAAGAAATACAGAACATACGCTTCCAGAGTTTAATTTTGACTGGCTCCGCAGAAGCCTCGGAGAGGTGAAGGAGTTGAAAGACTCAGCCATGAAATATCCTGTAACATTTACCATGGACTCTGCTTGACACCTTAAGAGGCAGAGAGGGTGTAGGACTGGCACTTCATGCATCTGCAAAGCAGATGTGGCTGGAGAGTGCGGGTTTGGCAATTTAGCTTGACAGGAGAAAAAGGTCCATAGCTGAAATAGTCAGGAGAGTGAGATCTGAGCACTGAGTTGGTGCAAGGACTGCCTTTGCACCCAATAGCATATTACTGAAGGTATGCTTATCCTGTCCTGTGATACAGGGGGTTCAAGTGATTAATTTTCACTTGTCTCTTGTTTTTTGAGGTCATTGCATCTGGACAACACAGAAGAATTGATTTAGACCATTTTGAAAGTTATTTTAAAAGAAAGAATGCAGTAATCAGTACTTCCATTTTTTACTCAAAGCATCTTTTTTGTTATTTTTAGTTGGGATTTTTTCTCTTTCCACATTACATTTACTATGGTTAGAAATATCTTTTGTATTTCAGCCTATATGTATTTATATCTAGTTTATTCTTCATTGTTACAGTACATTAATAATTATGATGTAGTTTTTGGTTTTTTTTCTCAGTGTTTATTTTCAAGATGCATTATTCCTGAATGTGCAGAAGTGTACTTTGTTTGCCATCCAAAATCTTAGTTTGCTTTGTACAAATGCATTAATATTTCTTTATCTTTTCTGGAAATAATTTTATCCCAATTCTATCACACTGTTTTATAGTAACCATTTTGATCATAGTGACAGATCTGTGTTGCTTTTGTTTTTTATCAGCTGATGATCTCCAGTTTTATTGCAGATTTTCTTACTGGTCCTAAATTGCAGGTTCATGCTTTTGAACTAAAAAGTCTCATTTCTATCATTCTAGTGATCAGAATTTTCCATTTCTCATATATAATAAATAAATAATTTTCCATTGTCCGTATTTTGACATCCCAATTTCCTTTCTTACTAATCTTAGTAATTTCTGTCTTGTAATGTTTTTATTTTAAAATGCCATCTGAAGCTCTGCATGCTGTGCAGTATTTATACCAAATGAGGAGTTGAAATGCTTTTTCATTCCTCAATCCAGGCAGTATGTTTACGGTCCTAGACTCTAAGAACAGCATTTGCACTTATTTACAGATTTGTGACCACTTGAAAAAGTACTTTTGTGTTTTGGGATTTAGTTTATTCTTCCTCCCCCAGTATGGGTGCAATGAGTTCTTTTTCTTTTGCATTCATCTTGATCATCTCCTTTTCTGTACCCTCATTCCTATTATTTATTCATAGAATGTTATGGGTTGGAAGGGACCTTAAAGATCATCTGGTTCCAACCCCCCCACCACGGGCAGGGACACCTTCCACTAGACCAGGTTGCTCAGAGCCCCATCCAGCCTGGCCTTGAACACCTCCAGGGATGGGACACCCACAATGTCAGGTGCTCCAGTCTTCCTTTACATTAATGTCATCAAAAACAAGACAAAAGTATATATTTAGATTATGGTCATTTTTGTAGATTGTCTTTGTTCTCTGCATTTCTTTACATTGTAGAGCAGATATACTTTCCTTTCTGGCATTTTTTTTTCACTTGTGATATTTGAAAACCTGCTATTGTTTGCTGTTTTTTCTTCAGTTCACAATATACCACGTACTGTTTCCTCTTCGTTAGCAGGTTTCATCTAATCAAATTGAGATCCTGCTTACAAATCTACATTTGTATTACAGTGATGTTGCAAAGCTTTGGTAGTAGGTGCCACAACATGACTGTAACACAATTGTCTATCAGAAGGTTTGTTACAATAAAGTTAGTTCTGGGCATGGACAGCATACTTTCCCTTGTCATCAGCACTTCAAAACTGTAGAAATTAGTGGTTTTTGACATTTATCCAGGTTTTTAAAGAAATGGCATTGATATGATCTGTTTTGATTTTATGAATATGCTGCATGATGGGGGGGAATTTCAATTCTGAGGAAATTAAAATTAGTAAGTCTCAGAGGAGGAGTCATTTCAGCAGTATTTTAATAGCAGTTAAATGATTTGGGAACATGCCTTAGTAAGAACAACCTTGATCACTTAACTCTTTAAATCACATGGAGAATATGATTATCATATCAGATCACTGTCTTGCACATTTCTGGAGAAAATGATTTTAAGTACACTTTTGAGGAATTAATTCATGAAGTAGAATGTTTTAGATTTTTATTAGTAAGACCAGATATATTAAAGATATTTTTGGTAGCCCAATTAAGTAATGGAAACTGAAAAGCCATAAAGCTGTATCTTAAGAAGATGTAACTAATTTTTACCATTACTGAAAAAATATATCCATGTATTACAAAATTTAGAACTTACATTTGATTGAACTTACTCACCTTAAATATTCACCCAGTATAAATGATGGTGTTTCAAAGTACTTAACTTTCAGCTAATTAAGTAAAAAAAAATAGTTCTGTTCTTTAATGTGGTTTTTTTGGATCTATTAATATTTGATTTACTAATGTAGTGGGTTGACCCTGAATCGACTGACAGTCACTACAACTGGCTAAATTAGAAAGTTTTGGGTTTTATTACAGTTTTTAGCTACTGGTGACATTACAACTTCCTGTTCTTTTGTCCAGGAATGTCAACAGGTAGGGAAGGTCAACAAGATGGTTTCACAAATCATGTTTGAGAATTGGAGATTTGCTCCCACAATATAAGATCATCGTCTAGTAGAATGTAGTAGTTTGAGGAGCTATTTCTGTCAATGGCATACTAATTACAGCACCCCAGTTTTAAGAATAATAGGTCTTTGAATATCAAAATAGAAAAGCTATCTGATGACCCACAAAATAAAGTTAATTAAGTTGATAAAGCTTTGCATAAATTAATTTCCTAATTAGCTTCTTAATGAAGGTAGTATTCTACATTTGAATTGGATGCATACTTTGTAATAATAACCATAATCATAAAATTTATGGTCATAAAAAGTCATAAATTTTATATATAATAACATTATCACAATATATTATAATTATAGGTGGAATAATTATTTGTTAATATTTATTATATCTTTATATTTTTTAAAGTTTATATAAAGTTGATATTATTGATAATTATTATTAATATATTAATAATAATCATTTTCATAGTGAAAATGCCCGGTGGTGACATGATACTAAAAAAAAAAGTGTCAGTTCCTGGGACATTTTTGTATCCTGGTATTGTTGTAGAAGTCTTGAATAATGGGACAAAAAATACTCATTGTGAGTATTAGGGTCTTGTACTGTCATGTTAGGGTTGATTGTAACACCAAAATTATAATTAGCTTTTAACATTTCATGTATACACTGAGTGTCACCTTGCAATAGCAATCAGCCACAGTAATTAAAAGCAATGCAAACTATTTCCATACTCTTGCATTCTTGCAGTCATTACGGCCGTCTAGAATGGTTCTGTTATTTGCAGTGCATGACAGCAAGTGTGGGAGCTCAGCTTGCACATGGGGCATCCTGCATTCACAAGGACTCTGTTTCCTCAGGATTCCTGTTGATAAATGACTGCGTGCTTTTCCATGTTTTTTAAGGAGATGAAGGCCCCATACTTACCAGCACAGCACAGAAAAAAAACATGGTCAACTCTAGCACTGGCCAAACTGAAGTAACAATGCACTGTGCTTTTAGTTCTTGTAGCTTGTTTTGCAGTGTATTTGAATTAGGATGTGTACATGTGCTTTTTTTAAATTATCCAATAAAGTGGGCTTTATGAGTGTGTGTGTACACAGAATGATAGGTGGCCTCTTAACACTGCCATTTTCTACGTCTTTAGCTCTACCTTTCAAATAAATACAAATTCTGAAAATAATGAAGGAAATAAAATGGCACAGTTCTGAAAACAAAATGTATTACTAAATATATTGCATAGCAATATAAACAAAAATCTAGAAGTCATCCATATTCCCTACAAAATGGCTCACTGCTCTTTTCTTTTAGGACTCTAGACAAGGCTGATGACTAGGTAGGGATCCAGACTTGGAACTGTCTGAATTCCAGTTTTTCAGTATTCATGGCTGCAGAGGACTGCACAGTCATGGCAAATCCTGAGTGTTATTTTTTCGTGGCGTTCTTATGGAATATCTTACAGATTTTCATTTTCATGATTGCTGGGTCAGATATTCCTACCTTCATCCATACAGCAAGGACACTGTGAGCCATCTAGTGGGAGGTTTCCTCTTAACACCTGACCATTTGGGAAACCTGTTCCTTGCGAACTTTTCCTGTTCACCTGCCCAGCTGATGGTACGCAGTGATGGTTTACTTTGTGAAGTGGCTCTTCAGAAATGGTGCAATATATAATTTTTAGAATTCCCCTAGTTTTTAAGATCATATGTTTTGGGATCATTTGTGTGGAAAGAAGCAATGTGTATGCAATATGGTAGACGTTCTAAGAACCTGAGAAACTCACTGTGCCTTCAGCACACAGTTATTTTCCTGTCATTCTGGTTATGCTGAGTATATCCAAGTCTTTTGGTATCTATGGGTATAGTGAGTATGTATAGATCAACAGATTAGAACATGCAACAACTGGTCTGCAAGAGAACTTGCAAAAATCCAACTGTGCTAATGTATTTGTAGATTCTGGTGATACTTAGAAAATTTAGATGTTAGAAAACTTTTAGTGGTTCTTGGTACTGCCAGAACCTTTCACACTAATAGACACACAGAGACCATGGAGAAATCCGAGCCTCAAAAACTTCCTAGACTACATTTCTGGACATGAAGATCCAGGTAAGTCTGGGAATATGCTAATGCTGTACCATGAGAACAGTGAAGCCTTGGGACATTACCCAACGTGTTACTGATGGTTTTATACTTCATTCATTCATTCATTTTTAAAATGGTGTCATTATACGTGTTAGAGAAGAATTGCAGTTTTGAAGTGCAATGTTTTTAGTTGCAAATTG
>VXAC01004222.1:1310232-1323816 GCA_013399225.1 Rhipidura dahli
TAAAAGGTTCAAATCTTGTAATTTAATATTGTTATTAAAACTTTGCTGTATATCCTATTCTTTAACATTTGGTGTTAATATAAAATTTACTTGGCAATGCTTGACATTTGAAATAAACTTTTTTCTATGGTTTTATTTGCAAGTGTTCCATTAATTTTACTAGCTACAGTTGGGTTATAAAGAGTCTGAAATCTAAAAGGACACTGTCAAGGTTGGGTCAATGTTTCAATTTTTGGCAGTGTCGCCACTTCCAGCTCACTCGAATCTGTTCAATAGTTTTTCTGCAGATGAGCCCAAGCTGTGATGCTCAGATACGCTTGTTGAACTCTGAAGATCAAGGCTGTTCTGGGTTGGAGCGGTACTTGATACTGGCACATGAGGAGTCAGATGGGTGCTGTTTTAGAGCTCCTCTTAACTCTGACATACAGAGACTTAGTGATCCAAAGATTTGGTTGATACCTATCTCTACTTTTGTACAATTGAGTTCATAAATACATGTACAGGGAGAGAAGAGTATCAGTAAATGATAAATGGCAAGCAGTAAAACAGTGTTAAATATTTTTTTAAAGTATGAAACAAGCACAGTTGTCAAATTGTTTCTTTAAGGAAGCAGTTTTCAAACTGTTGAAAGGTAATTGTAAGCAGTAGCTAGTGAAGCTTTTATGAAAAGAAAAACCCAAAACCTTGGCAATGTCTTTTTGAATTAAGATTGATAACTCGAATTAGATGCGAGTCTGTACTGAGGAAAACTTTCCTGAATCTTAATCATTATGAATATTCTTTGCTAGCTGAAGTTACCATACTTTTTAATTATGTGTATTTAAAAACAATAACTACTTAAAAAGCAAAAAGGAATCCTAGGAGGGGTGCAATAATATTAATTTAAATGCTAATGCAAATCAAAGTAACATCATGTTTCTCTAGCTTTCCCTGTAGATAAAATTCTGTACATTTTGTTGAAAAGCTTACATTTTTCTGCATTGTGGATACATTGCCTCATGCAGTATCGGTAAATCTCTTTTATTTTGGACTTAAATAAAATTTTAAATATGACTTGCCGTTTTAGTTGGAATCCATTTCTTAGACTGAAGTATAATGTCTGCTGATCATTGGAGAAGGCAGAGCATTTATCAGAAACTTGAAATCCCTTCTTGTGGTATGAACTCTGAGCCTGTTTCTGCAAGCATGTGAACACAGTGTATACTCTCAGTGTGGTCAGCAAAAGAGGTGTATACAGTGTTTTCAATGTCTGTCTTACCAATACTTCCCCCTAATTAAACTAAATCATTTCTTGACACATCTGTAATTCATAGGTGTTCTGTGCATTACTCCTCATCAGGAATGTTGGGGAATGCATTCGGATTTTTAATGTTCAATGCTAGAATGACCAAACTAAAATAATATTCATATGGTAATATAAATTTTTTTAAAAATTAGAAATGCATTACTGTATACAGTGGAAAGCTATTTATTGTACCTCTGGGCTTATTCCTCTAAAAGTCATAGCATAAAAAAAATCTTTGTCAAGCCTGAACTGATGTAAATAACTGAAATAATGTAAAGTTATATTTTCATGTTTTTATACTTAACAACATGATGGGAATATATAATGTATGAGTATTTCAATTCAGATAATATTGATTGGATAATACACATCTCAGTTAAAAAAAGCAGTAATAATAGTTTAATATCCATGTTAACAGTACATCAGTATATTGCTATATAAAGTATGTCTGTGTGCATTTAAGTGAAAAGTAGTCAAGAGTGATGAAAGCTGTCCAAGGGTTTTTTATTCATTTTATATGAAAACTGTTATGGAGCAACCAAAATGTTTATGAACTCAAACTTGTGTAAATTTCAAAATGTCCTTTTACTGTAGCTTTTTGTTTACAGTACGGTATCTTATTTTCTGCTTTGTTAAATGAGTAACGGTACAAAGCTGGACATACACTTTCTAAGACATTAACGTTCTCGTTTTTTCATGTATACTTATATGACAGAAAATGCTTCTGATTTTATTTTTCAATCTAACACATGGCTTTTCTGGAGTGTTGTATAAACTTCAATCATACATAAAAAATCTTCTTAAAAAAGGCAAAAGATCTTTAACGTCTGCTTAGTATTATTGAAATCTGGTTTCTTATTTATTATAAATGTATTTTTCTAAGATTTTACATAGAGCAAACCTGTTTGTCCCCACAGACATGAAATTTCCCTGAAGAGTTTATGAAATTTCTTCTTTTCTTGAATGAAGTTTCGATGAAGAATATAAATCTTCTCCCAGACCATCTTGTCATTCAAGGATAGTAGTTTTCATTATGGTTAAATGAAGTAAGGTAACTTTTTTTTCCAACAACATAATTGTATCTTTGGACTGTAACCTTCCTGATCACGCTTACAATGACAGTGTGACGGGTTGATAAAGATAGGAGGTTAAGTATCTATTCAGTAACACTACCTAAAAATCTTGAGTTTAAACCAGTACTTTTTTTAATTGAACAGATTGTTGATGTGTCCAAAGCAGAGAAAGAACCTCAGAAATGGCAAATCCTTCAGGTGTCACTAGAAGAGATTTAGTACATCAGAGAGTTTACTGTAATAGCAAACAGAGTGCAAAGAGGTTCACAGTGTGAAAGGTTCAACATTTTCATGTGAACATGTATTGCACCCTTTAACAGAGTGTGCTTCTGCAGTGTCAGCCTCTTCTTTGGCTGATAGATGTAGACAGTATCTTTACATCAAACCTTGCACAAATAATTGTATTTTGAAATAAAAATAGAATATTTCAGCTACCATTTGGTGCAGTTATAAGAATACAGTAGTCACCAGCAAAACAGAATCAGCAGCAGCTGTTCTGCATGGTATTCCTAGAGGCAATTTAGACCTGTTTTCACAGCATCAAAGGTTATTATTTACTAAATCTTTTCATTTAAGCTGTCAAGGGATCACAAAAATTTGCTGTGAGAGTTGCATCAGGTCTAAATTATCTTAGGATTTTATATTATATCAAGCATTTAGAATGAAATTAAGCAAGTGACCTAGTCGTGGACTTAATTTGGAACATTTTCCCTTGCATCAATTTCTGTAGGTAGTAGAGAATACTATACAACTCTGTGAGGCATAACAGAGAATTGAATAAAAGAATATTTTTTTGTAAACAAGTGGCAAAAAAATGGAACAAAGTAAGGTAAAATACAAAAATTATGAGAATTACAGCTCTAACTCCCCTGCAGCTTATGAGGCCAGTCCCTAATCTTATTGTTAGGGCTTAATACATGATTGTGTTGTCTTTCTTTCTTTCCCTCTTGCCCCACTACAACTAGAACTCGCCCCACTAGAACTAACTACTATTAGTTAGTTCTAATGCATACTTTTTAGCTTGGTGGGCTGATAGGAAATGTAATTACTGCATATACTTCCTGTAATTGATTTGGCAGTCATTAAAAATGTTTATTATGGGTCATGTCACAAGTCTCTGTATTACAGCAGGAATGATGATAAAGATAGGAAAGGTTAACTAAGCTAAACCCTTTATCCAAGTGGCATCCACTGAACTTGTTCTTCTGTCAGTTTCCTTTATACATCTCTTACTGCTAATGAGAATTTAGCTACCTCTGTAAACAGCTCAGTGCTTTACTTACCTCAGTGATGAGAAAATCCTTTATACATAGAAGAAAAACACTTAATTTCATGAAGTTGTCCAGTGAATGACTTTGTAGCATTTGCCCAAAGTTCTTCCTCCCTTTACACTTGCAACTCCCACTCAACAAGAAAGGACCATTACAACATGCTGGGTGTAGAGACAAAGTTTACATGTAGTTTGTCATAATTTTTAAAAAATGCAAACTTTCTGAGGCTGACTCATCTGTGCTAAATAAAGCATTTAATCCTACTAGTCTTCCAACTGCAGAATGAGATTTAAAATACATATTTAAATTAAAATGGGTTTTATTTATTTGCTTTAAATATCCCAAACCTGATTTTGAAAATGTACCTTATCAGAGGGTAGGAAAGGGCTGCTAAACTAGTGCCTAGACCAGCCCCTTGAAACTGTGTTCAACTAGTTCCTATCTGGAGGTGGAGATAGGAACCCCCACAAACGAAGGGGTCTCAATGGATCCCATGATCCATGCAGGACCACGGTGCCTCCTTTGCATCTTTCCATGCACAGAAGGCAAGCAGCTGGGAAAAGCTGAAATAGTAATTGGAGATGTAGTTTTATGCCATTCTTCTGTCCCCCCTCAATCCTATAAAGTGAAGGTCTCTTCAAAAGAGACACCAGAAAGGATTTATGCCTGTTTTCTAAGGATCGAAGATAAGAAACAGAAATTATTTTTCTTCTAAAAACTTGCTGTTTGTGCAGTTTTGAAATGATAATATCATGTTTCAGTTTATGATAAACAGATCATAAACTGGGGAATAAAGCTTCCTTCCAGAGCCTGTACTGTTAGTAATCATAGAAGGCTTTGGGTTGGAAAGACCTTTAAGATCACCTAGTTCCAACCCCCTGCTGTGGGCAGGGACACCTTCCCCTAGGCCAGGTTTCAAGCTTCTGAGAAGAGACAGCCCAGAGTACTTCTGGCATGTTGATGCTTTACTGAAGCATCAAGAGCATCCTGTTAAGAATGTAGTGGAGGACATTATATAACAACTTTTAACCCAATTTGCAAGTTATGTTGTTACTGCCTCTACCCTTCAGCACCATATTCTGTGAGTTTGGAGAAAAATGTAGTTAGAGAGGTCAAGCTATAGTTGTTTCAACTAATAGTATGCTTTACAAGTAACACAGTATTTTTCAGTAGTTGCTTTCCTTATGAGTTTCACTACGAAAGGCAAATACATTTTGGGTTACCTCATAGTCATAAATAGCAGAATATCCACTGAAATTTTTTTTTCTGGGTTTGAGTGAGAAGATTTTTTTATACTGTCACAATGTCTAAAGATATAGTAATGCAAACAACATGATTTTTACTTAGGTGTTGGCCTTTGTGTTTGTTACTGTTGTTTATAATAATTTCACAAGATTGTTAGATTAATATTTTCATAAATTTGGAACTGACTTGGCAGCCTATCCAAGTTACCTGTAGGTGGAATTCTTAATTCAGCTTCAGCTACTTTGTGTGAATAAACAAGCAGAGATGCTAATATACAAAAATGAAGGTTGTGGGTGTTCCAGTGTATATATATGTATACATATCCCTACACAGTGCAATAGTAAAACCAGTGCTGATTTTGAAAAGGCCACAAGCAATGATAACCACAGCAATAATTCATATTAGGGCCAGTAGCAACAGGAAGGTTCATAAGCAAGTGCCTTACCACCTCTTGTTTGAACGAATATGGAATTTTGCATTTCCATAGAACAATATGAGTCCCCATGGGACTCAGTCAACAGTGAAGCCTGTAACTTCAAAATCTGGGGTAACTCCTGTGATCATCTTTGTTCTCACTGGTGGGATTAAGTTCTGCAGAGCTCCTGTGAGACAAACAGGCTCTTCCATGCTACCTTTGGCCTACACAGAAAGGTCAAATGAAAGCTATTGCAAGTGTCATTGCCTCTCACTTCAGCAGCAGGGATGATGGGTTTGTGTAAATGCATGTGTATGCTTAGCTTCTCAAATTGCAGGTTTTGATATTTAAAAATCCAAATGGTTGATCTGAGAGGCTCAGGTTTAGTTAAATCTAACATTACATGGACAAACAAAGCAGTACTCTGCAGTTATTACTTGATTTTCTAAACCAAAACCTCTATAAAAACTTAATGCTTCAAAAACAAAATGCTGGGCATTGACAGGGCTGGATACTACACTACCTACTTTGAACATTGTGCAATAAAATATACTTCTATGGTGCTGTGGCAGAATTCTGTCCACATTTTATATTGTTTTGTCAGGTTTTTTTCTTTCTACTTGCATAGATGAGTGAATAGTATAAGCTGTAGGAAATTATTGGTGTAGGTTTGACAGACAATTTACAGGCAATTTCTATTGATTGGGTTTATCTGTGATATTACCACATTTTTAAAATCTGCACCTTCTAGATATATTAAAAAAGTGATAAACTGTTTTTATGGAGCCATTATTCTCAGTGAGAGCAGGATTCTGCTTGACATGTTTTCTTTATCCTGATGGGTATACTTGCCTAAGGTACTTGTTTATTCTAGGAGACTTAAAAATGTATTTTTTTTTTTAAATCATTATAGATCCACAATTATACTGGGAGATGTTCATCACTTGTGCTTAGTCTACCTTTTAAGCTGCTTTCTATAGGAGATCTTTGTCCTTTTATGGCTGTAATTTACTTCTTGATCTTTTGTCATTGGAGAGATTCTAGCACAATGAGGAAAAAAAGTAACATTGCATGCCCTGCTTGCTGATGTAAGATCTGCCCAAGTCCTTCAAAGTGATTCAGCTGATAAGTATGTCCCGTGACTCACACCTCTGAAAGAAGCTTTCTCAAACAGCAGGGACAAAGACTGCTCTGAGGAGACCAAAGTAATTAAAACACTTTGGTCAGCCCCTGCCTCACTGGAGTCCAGGGAATCTGGGGTGTCAGGACAAGCCTGACCCTCCCACCTGTCTGTGAGCTGTCACACAGTGATGTCCCCAGGCATCACCACCCTTGGCACTCACACTAGCAAAACAGGGTTGTTAGCATGGTCAAGATGCAAAAACTATTTCTCTGCTCTCAACAGGATGCTGGCGTGGGGAGGAGAGAGCTCCTCCTTCCCCAGTCTGAAAATCTTTTCTCCTTGCCTGAACTACAGCTATCAATACTAAGAAAATTCAGGATGTAATTTTAGAAAAATTGCTTTAATATAAAATAGTCATGTACTTTTTAGCATAGAGGAAACGTGACATTTACCCTCAAGAGAAATCAGCCCAGCCATCTTGGCTGACTGAACAATTTCATGAAGATTTTTCTCACAGGGAAAAAATTCATTGCTTTATGAAATATGACATCATATCTTGTCATAAAACGTGAGCTTCCCAATAGACAGAATCATGAGAATTTAGATGTGTTTTGGGTTTTTTTGTAAGATGTTAGCTAAGATTATATTACATGGACAGCTTTCTTATGCATGTTGTAATATACTGTGTAAATGTGGGTTTGCCAATTGGTTTTTCTGTAGTGTCAGACTGTGTGTGTGTGTGTGTGTGTATGTATGTATATATACATACAATTAGTACAATTAAATTAGTACAATTTAAGGGGTAAAGGGGTTTTTACTTTTTAAAAGGGTATCCTTTGATCACTTACACAAAACCTAAGTTAGGAGCAATACAAATTCTTAGAGTGTGGAGCAAAATTGCTCAGTGTGACTATATCATCTGATCTATACTACATTTTATTTTCTCTCTTTTTTAAATATCTGCAAGTTAAAAAAAAAAAAAAACAAAACAACAGTGTCTTGCTAGAAGGAACAGGCAATAATAGAGTTGGTAAGAGAATGCAAACCAAGCCTCCATGTGAGGGATGGGATTTTGGAGCCATGACTTAAAACTACAATGCTGAATTAGAACTTTAGCTCTTAATTGAGTTAGAAAGTTAGGAGAGTTTCAGTAGATTTTTGTAGTGTAGTTGCATCAGGAAAGTGTCATGATGAGTGTAGACACTGGATATAGCTTTTGGCATTTAAAACTTAGACCTATTCAACTTCCAGGTATTCTCTATTTTAGGCTACTTTGTGAAATCTTTACAGGTAGACCTACTGCTTAGCTAAATCTAGATCCTATTCTGGCTGTTGGCATCACTTCAGATTTTGGGGTACCAAATCTGAGGGTAAATTACTTTCCAAATCAGGTGTCTGTGTTTATTTTCAACTGCCTTGCTTTGTGTTTTAATGGCAATATTTCAACAGCTGATTATTTTTCTTTACTTTTCTTGCTGACAATACTGTCAGGGTTTGGGGTTTTTTAAAGCTTTTAACTAAAACTGGTAAAAAAGTGTTGGGAAGTGTTCCCTTCCCTTACACTGAAGGGAAATGTGAATTATTAATCAAGCCAGTATTTTTTTTCAAGACACTGGCTATTTTATACTGAAAATACATACAAGACTTCATGCAATAGCAGAGTAGAAAAATACAAGGAATTGTTGCTTGAGGATTTAGCTGGGATTTGGTTTATTTTGGTTTTTCTGAAAAAAAAAAAAAATCTTTTTGCTTGTTTTCCTTTCACTGCAGGTTTAAAAAAAAAACAGAAAAAAAAAAAAAGAAAATTGGTTTTGCTGTAACTTCTCTCTGCTGTTACATGCTCTGATGACATTAGTTGGTAGCCTGGATACCTTGGAAAATATTCCCATGTTCATGTAGGTAGATGGTAGAACTGCCCAATGTAATAACAGATGTCTTCTGTCTGACTTCATTTCATTGTGAATGTGATTTTTCACTTGTTTCATACAGTTTTGGTTTTGGTGCAGCTACAGATACAGAGATCAGTAGATTGAAAAAAAAATGCTTTATTTCTTAAAAGTTTAGTGCAGAATGACAGAGCACTCCTGCAGATTGCAGAAAGATGTTTGAAAAAAAAAAAGTTATTTTTAAAAACTGACTTGCCTCTGAGCATCCCTTAATGAGGGGGAGAACTAAGTGGCTTCTGTGTCCTGCAACTATATTCCCATGAGTAGAAAATCCTGTTCTAAAGGTCAAGAGTGTACAGAAGTATTTTTTGCAGAATCAACTCTAAGGGACTGAATTCTATTTAAAGATGTCAGGATTGGTATTGAGAATGCAATGAAATGCATAAAGGATTTTTTTTAAAGTAACTGTCATGATTTTTTTTTCCTTCCAGTTACATCTCCAAACCTTGTACTGTCAGGGGTTTTTTTTTGGATCAGTACAAAATGCACATGAGTTGAGGCACCATGTCCTCCTCCTGCAGAATTCCATCACCATTACATACCATTTGCAATTTCTAGTATGAACAGATCATCTACAGTAGCTGTCCTCATCAAAGGCTTCACCTTACAGAGCTTAACTCGTGTTTTATGTCAGATTCTAAAGAATTATTCACAGACTTAAATTCTATCATTGAAGTGCCTAAAAAAAAAAAAAATTGATTTTGATAATAGACTGTGTGATAGACTATGACACTTCTCATAGCAAAGAAGTGTCACCAAATTGTGTAGGGTCCTTTCCCTGCCTGGTCACTGGAAACAGTATGCTGTTAGTGCTTTATTTGAGTGTGACTCTTCATCCATTATTGTCATTCTGTCTGAAACATCTTGCATGCTGTTTTTCTGCCTCTTAGGAACAACATGGTGATGAATAGGATACCACAGATATATTTCTGAAACCTTCTGCATTTTTATTTATAGGTGCTTGGCTGTTTCTCATCTTAATTCCTCTGAGATCTTTGTGACTGATAAGATTTAAATCTTCCAGATTTGGTATATATATCTTTTTGTTAGAAACGTGTTTTGTAACCTGCTAGCATTCCCTTGGCCATTAACTACTGATTGATGATGCCATCCAGGTACAACATTTAATTTTTATAAAACCTTGAGACATATACAGTTGTTTTAGAAATAATGTAATGTTTATGGTACTCTCAAGTGAAGATTCAAGCACGCAAGTTAGGATGCTGAGGATAGGAGGTGATAAGTGAAGAAATGTATAGGAGAAATAAAGTGTGAGACATGGCAGGCCCATTGTGTTGATGTGAACATATAGTCTGCTTTGTGTTTAATACTAAGGTTTTAATATTTGATTCTAAATTGTCTTAATGAAAAATGGAGTAAGATATAGAAAAAGATACACGCATTGTGACTTCCATCTGGTGATCCTTATTCCAACTAAATGAATTTGGACTCTAATGGTGATAACTGAGGAAAAGAAAATCTTTTCCTCTGAGCATCTTATGCTACTATTTTATTTAGCATAGCATTGCTGCTGCTTGGAATATTTCCTTCATTTCTTTTTGGAAGCTCATCTTTCAGAGACACATGCAGCTGCAAAAATAAAATGCTTATTTTGCAAGTGCCTGGAACTTGCTGAATCATTCTGTCTTTGCCAAATAAGTATTTTTTTATGTTTTCACCCTGAACTTGAGGAGGTATTTGAGTTCTGAAAACAAGCTATGATACCTAGATGCATGAAAATTAACTCTTAAATTAGTTTCCTTCCACGACTTAACTTAGAAGCTTCTATGTCGTCTGCAATATGGATTGCCCTTTGTGTTGTTTTACATGTTAGTGATTGTTATAAATGGTAGTAGGAACCACAAAATTTAAACTTTCTGTGTTAAAAAAACTTTCCAGTTCCATTTGTCTGTGTGTTCATGTTCAATCAGCCATGTGACATGTCTTATTTCAGATACATTCAATTGTAGTCAGGCCTGTAATTTCCATGCTTATTTGGAGACTTAATTGAATAAATTATGTAGCATTCACTAAACATGGAGTTAATCTTTCTGTTGTTCCTTCAAGTTGATTCAGACTTGAAACCTGCTTTAATCACAGTATTCTTTAGAGGAGCTGTTGATAGAAATTATGGCTAATATATTGCCATTCCTCCTTCCATTTAGCTGTCTATCTAACCTAAATGTCACTTCAGGAAAAATAAGTTAAGCTGACCTAAGCAAAAAAGTGTTTTACAAACTCAAAAACTTGTGTATCCTATTGCTTCATTATCTGCATCACATTCACCTCAAAACTACATCTAACCTGATCTCTAATAAAATAATAATCATTGTATTAGGAAGAATAATTTATATCTCTGGGTTACAATATGTAGAGTAGAGCTGCAGAAAAGGCCTACAGTTCTGTATTTAAAGTGCCTGTATTAACAGTTTGGATGAAAATGTACTTTTGCACAAGTAAGCCATATGTAATAGTTCAGGGCTGGGTGACTGTCACTTTTTATTAAAGGACCTCAATGAATACAAGTACTCTTTGAAATGGAAATGTTCTGGCACAGAGTTCAAGAGATTTCCTGCTTCCAGACACCAGATTTAAAAGCAGAGTGATCCATGTATGAAATAACAGATCATAAAAATGGTGCAAGGACTGGTGCTGGGCTACTACTTTTCCCAAAGTGTAAACACTCGTGTAGGAGTGATAACAGTAAGCATGGGCAATTGTAGCTTTTCCTGTACCCACCTGTCTATCCATTTCTCCATTTCACTCTTTTCAGGGAAGAAAAAAAATAGAACAGATAATTCCTTATCATCCATTCTTTATCATCAATTTCCTTATGCTGAAAAAAAAAGTAATAAAAAGAGACCACCAGAAAAAAATAAAGAAAGAGACCACCATTTCACTTCAGACATCAGATATGGCCTATAAAATAAGATCAGGTTGGTGAAAGCATCCTGTATTGTTTTTATTATGAATGGTCTTATTTTTTTAAGGTTTCATGTGCCTAGTATCTAAATTAAATGAGGAAAATCTCTTATAAGCCATTTATCAGATTTTTACTCCACATGGTTTTGTCAATTAAGATTTCCCTGGTGATTTCCAAGACTCATCAAAAGATTTTTACAAAGGAAAAAGTTAAACTGGCATAAAGATGTTTAAGATATTCTATTTACAGGGCTATCTATCTGTATAATGACTGGCAGCATACCCCAAAGAGCAGTCTTCTGGGACAGCTGCCAAGTTTATTTTTCACAGTCTCAGTGAAATGAGACAGAAGGAGACAGAAGAAAAAGGCTTTAAATGCACAAAGATTAAAATATGTCTGGGACACAAAAGTGCCATCCAAAAAATGACCAGATTAGCATGAAAACACCTTAAACCCATGGGGCATTTCCAGGATCATTGGCTCACCGTTAGATGATGATTACCATGCAAGGATTTCTGCAATGAAACCTCTGAGAATATCAGCTTGTAGAAAGTGACCTTGTACAAGATGATGATGAGTTGATTCAGTGTAAATGTAGAGTAAGAACAAGCAAAAGTACCTTTATAGTTAAAGGTGTCTCTTTCAAACTGTGACACAGCAAGGCTGGCTCTGTACTCCTGGATAACCAGCTCTGCCTGGCGAGTTACCAAGCACCAGACTCATCATCTATCCCATTAAGCTGCTACAGCCATCCCTGGGGTGCTGTTGGCTGATGCCAACCAAGTGTGTTCCCAGGCAGTTCCCAGGGACAGTTTAGGGATGTCCCAGTGGTGATTCCCAGCGTTTGGCATTTTTTAAGTTGTCACAACCTTTTGGTGTCTAGGCAAGTTCGCTGTCATAGCCAGGGAATAGTGCATGCTCATTAGCTAGAGTACACAGGAATATTTTGGGGCATTTTGTTACGGTGTGGATGTCACCTGTGGGAGCTAATTAGCATTGCAGGAGAGTAGTCTTGAACTTGGAGGAGATCACAAGATGTCTTTGGGTAAAGAAGTTATATCTGGCAGAGATTTTTATTGAAATTCTTTGCTCTGGTCCTCACTGCTGGAATACCCACACTAGGAAGGACATCTGAAATAAGTAATCACCAGAAACACACGAAATAATGAGACTGCTTATCTGAAGAAGTTTCAAGAGAGGTCAAAAAGAGTCAGAACACATGAAGAGTTTAAGAAAAATAAACCTGCAGTATATAGAGACCACTTTTATTTTTCATGTATAAATATACAAATACCAAACATAAAGTTGTGGGATTTTTCATTAATGTCAGTTTAATTGTAACTCATGAAGTCAATGCATATTTTAGTTCTGCTTTGACAAGAAGTGGGGTGAATAAATTGCAGAAGGTTTCCTCCCCGAAGCAAAGGAGCTGTTTGATAAGCAGGAATGTGGATAAAGGAGATGGCATTACTTAAAGAAATTTCACACTGAAAGAGTAAGCCCAAAATTGCATTTTTTCAGTGATCAGTATCAGGGTCAGTTCTATTTTTATAGACAAATAGTGACCCTGACACAAAGAGTGGAAAATGCCTGGTGAAATTAACTTGATAATTTGAAGTTAAGACAAAAATGAAACAGTGAAAGAGCTGGATGTGCTTGTGGGTGGAAATAAGTCTGAAGAGCTTAAAAGGAAAGGCTCTTAGAAAAAAATTTAGGACAGCAGCAGATCAAAAGGAGACCCATTGTTTTTCTTCCAACACTGTCCAATAATGAAAGCCCTTCAAAGCCTGAAGATTGCCTGTACAGTGGGTTTTGCTGGGTGGTAGCGTGGCCTCCAGCAGTTTGTGGATCAGGGACTCCCTCAGACATGGATGATATCTTTGTGTTTCATATCATTTCCAGCAACTTATCTAATCAGTTTGAACTCATCTCAACTTTGGCAGCCATAATATCCTGTGGCAGGAATTGTCATGGCTGAACTTGATGCTGTGTTAAGAATCACCTGGTTTTTTTAGGTTTTTTTTTTTTTTTTGCCTTAAGCCTATTATCTGTTAATTTCCTTTGTTGTCTCTTCATTCTTACATGATGAAACATAGTTGCAAGTTGCTCATTAATTCCTTTTTTTGAACCGAGAGGCTCATAATCTACCATGTGGGAGAAAACTTTAAAAAAACCCAAATAACTTTCATGCAACAAAATGAAAGTTGATGTCATGTGTGACTGTTGTTAACAAATGCAAGTGGGAGAAGAGCTTCTTCCCAAGGAGAAAACCTACCGACTTATTAAAAAAAAAAAAAAAAAAA
>VXAC01004222.1:1323859-1516140 GCA_013399225.1 Rhipidura dahli
AAAAAAAAAAAAGCTGGCAGCAGAACAAGTTGATAAAATTGACAGGGCATAAATTTAGGGTTGATTACAAACCTTTCTAGCTTCAGGGCAACAGATCCTTTTTTGGTAGTCAAGTCAAGGCTGCACCTTGCACAGACCTTGCACTTGCCCTGGCTGCTGTGGTTGTGGAACAGCCATTTTTAGGAAACAACCCCTCAGAGGACCACTAGTTCCTCATTTACAGATGATCACCTGAAGCAAGTGTTCAATCCTTCAGAAACATGCCTTTCCATCATTCTATTAGCAAAGCCATGAAAATGCATTTATATGTGTGAAAGTCATTGACTGGGAGTCAGCAGTCCAGGAGATCCCTTTCCACTGAACACTCCTACAATGGTCAGACTACAGAGATGCACTTTGTTTTCATCCAAGTTCATAGTCCTGTGTGGTCTGGTGGATTTAGTTGTCTATGTCAGCCTTTTACAAAAAGACAAAAATGCACGATGCCCTTTTATCCCCTGACTCAGAGATTGGAAGTGATTTAATTAAACCAAAACCAAAACAAACAAACAGAAAAGAGAAAATGACAACAGCAATGAACAAAATTTCTTGTCCAAACTTGATTTTTTGTGAAAAATCCCTTTTCCATCCTGCAGATGAAACTTTTATCACTAGTGTTTACTGTGTGATTTCAGAAATTAAATGTCTCCTGAAAAACCACCTCTATTCTGCAAGAAACAGATAGACAGTCACTGGGGAGATCAGTGCAGAAGGGTTGGTGACTAACACTGAAACAAAGACTCATTCCCATTCCAGTGGCTCAAAGGACAGGGCAGAAAACTCTCATGTGGTCAGCAAAAGAAGACCTGGAATCCAAGTCTGCATCTCTCCTTTTGTCATCTTGTACAGTCAGGCTTCAGCTTTTCCACTTGGAAACTGGAGGAGCTGCATTAGGGGAACATATCCTGTTGGTTTGGGTTATTCTCTGTTTAGCTCTGGAGCTCTGATCGTCTCATTGCCCATCCACTACACATGTTTCTGATTTTTGTCTATGATCCAGAGAGCTCCTTCTGAAAGAAAACCTAGGCATCGTTCAAAAGATATCTTGGACCCACAGTTTGTTCCTGACAGACGGTAGAGATGGAGCATGACTAGACTTTGCCTCCTGTGTGTAGTTAGGCTGCTCTGAAAGGTGTTGTCTTTGAAGAGTTTAAATGTGGATCAGGCCTTGATTTCTCACACAAGCTGCCAGGATGGGATAGGTGTGCACCAAAGTGCTGTAGTCATGCAGAAGGCATCATCTTGTGATTCAGGTCACCCACTATCTGCATAAGGGGGAAAACTGTGCTGTTGCTGCCCCTGTTTCTTAAGTGGCTGGACTTGGTGATGGGAATCTGAGAAGAGTACACAGACTCACACTGAGAGGATGTAAATGATTACAGACATAATCAAGCTGGCCATTTTGAAGCTCGAATTAATTCAGATTTACATACTTTGTGCTGTGTCCCCAGCCAGATGTTAAAGTTCCTGGTGAAAAATGCTTCACAAACCTAGACAGGTCCTAGGAGTGGTGAAAGTGAGTGCTGAGTGCTGAAATGTGCTGAAGTGTTTAATCTTAGATATAGTCAACTCTAACAGATCTAGCTGAGAGATTTTTGTGATAAGGTCTTTCAAGTTACCTTGAGCTGACTGGATAAGTTACAAATGAGGTGTGAGTAACCTCTGCCTTAGTACTGATGTCCATGATGATAACCTTAGTAGGGAGTCACAATCTGGTTTTCTTAAGCTCTCCAAAGTCAATGCACTTGATGTGGTGAAGTATAAAACTTGCAGAATAGGAAGATCTAAGGGAAATTATCTTAAACTGAAGAGCCTGTGCCAAGACATGTGAGCTGGCATTGCAGAAATTTTTAAGGTCTCTGATCATTAGCTTCTGATTTATTTTTTTAATAGGAAGAGCGGAAATGTGTAAAAACCCAAGCTGCTCAACCTTGATTACTGGTATTTTATGCTAAATGTGGTTGTTCCTGCCAAAAATATTAAGCTGGCAAAGAGAAGCTTAGATGTCTCATTATACTATTGCCAAAAAAGTCATGATTTTGAAAGCTCTGCAGGGTGGACCCAGGGGCTCTTGCTGCCAATCTGTTCTGCTATTCACTGCTGAATGAGCAGAATCAGTGCTTTTTTGAAGAAACAAAGCTTCAGGCTACTCTGGATGTGCACGGAATAGATTTTAACAATGATGTTTTTTACGTAACAACTCTGTGGATCTTTGTTTTTCTTTATGGCACAGGCCAGAGTAGATTTTAAACAAACCAATAGAGTTCAGGATATGGCTTTGTCTCTAAAAGCATATGTAAGAAAAATTATAAAGTAGTGCTTCTAGTGCAGGAAGTGAGAAATGAAGACCTGAAATGCTGTAGTACTCTACAAGAGGATGCACTAGTTTTTCTAGAGGAATAAGCCAGCTATTTGGGATTTAATACTCATCTTTGTCCTGAGGGCATGTTTAGTGAGAGGCATGCAATTATATCAAATACTCAGGCAAAGATTATACCCAGTGCACGTGTCTCATTTTGTGATTCATAATCAAGTGAGAACAGCATAGAAATAGACCACTGAATGTCAGATTACTGGCACTTAGCAAATTAATATATATTTTAAGTTTTTTCCATAGTGGACTATGACTCAGTCAAAAGTGAGAGAAAGTAGGAAAAGTTTTAATGTGAGAGCATTTACTAACCTAACCAAACAAGAATGAGTCTACCATTCCTGGAGTCAGAAAGAAAAAAAAAAAAGAAACAAAACAACAACAACAAAAACACCCAACCAAAATCCACCCCCCACCAAAACAAAATACAAGGAAATAAAAGTGCTTGTTGGGATAAACAATGCTTCATCCACATTTCCTGGTGTACCCCATGAGGTATATTTTTAAAAAGTAGTTAGATTTGGCACTGATTTTGGAGTCCAAAACCAGAAAGAAACTGTCTTCTATACTTATACTAAAGAGATATATCTCTCAGTCCAGAAGGATGTTAGATCACAGGATCATAGATCTCAAGTGAAAAGGAACTCTTGTTTACTTACGCTTGACCTTCTGCATGCCAGAAAACCATTTTTGGAGATTTTCATATTGAGCCAACTCAGCAGAAACTTAGCACGTTCCTTCGTAATCTATTCTAGCAGTTTGTTAACTACATTTCAAAAACATAATCTTAATAAGTGCAACCTAATCCTTACTCAAGCACTCAAGTGCCTCTTGGAGAGCCCAAGTTGGCTGGATTGAAAGGCCTGCTGAAGTGAAATATATTCCTTTCATATGGAACAAATGGATCATGACTCAATTGCCTCTTAACCCTCTTCACTTGAGGTGCCTTAGTCTTTTATTTAGTCTTTCACTGGACTGAAGAAGGTCATTTTCAAGGTCAGTCTTGCACTTCTATTGTATATTGTATACAATACACATTAGTTTGTCATCATTATTTTCAAAGCAGTGTCAGAACTTCACACAGATAATGCCATTTCTCCATTCTTGTTTGATACTAATAAAAACAACCTCATTTCTTAGATCTTCTTAGATCTTCTTCAGGTGATGAAACTCCAGTGAACAAATTTAATACATGTGGGATACCTCAAATTTCTCCATTTTTTACATGGATGCAAAGAAAAGCAAAGAAACCTCAGTGTCTTCCATTTCTCCATCTCTTTCAACATCATTTCCCTAAAAGTCTCCTGAAGACAGCGAGGTTGCATGGGTTCACAAAGCAACTTCCATGTTCCCATTCCACCATTTGGAGGAGACAGCACCTTAGTATACTTCATACATTTGGCTTCTGTGGAAAAGACAAATGAGTGAACAATTTGCAGCTGTAATTACTTTGTGTGAGTGCTCATTGCACACCATCAGAGTCAATTCTGGGAGGAATATTTTATAACAGGAGAAGTTCCCTGCAGGAGCTGTGCATACTGAGAGGATTGCTGATAAACAGTGGAAAATAGTGCACATTGGAATTTCTAGTTACGATTAAGTCTGATTCTTAGGCCAGAAAATACACATTTTTCACTCACTCCTAAGGACTTGGGAGTAGCATCAGAAACTGTAAGAGAGGATAATTTGGGTGTGGTTCTTAAGGCAGTACATTTTCCTGTTCAGCACTGAACTTGTAACCCTTTGATGACAAACTCCTGGGGCCTACCTGGCCTTTCCACTTTGCATTTCCCTCTCTGATAGTTCAGATTTGAGATGCCAGAACTGGGACATCACAATGACCACTGAGAGGAATAAATAATTCGGAATAGGGAGCATGTCAAAGCAAGGAGTCCTCAAAACACCTTCGTTCATTTGTTTGCAGCTGACGTCATCTCAGCCCTTAATAAAAGTGCTGTTCAAAATCCTCCCCTGCAGTACTGTGGAGAAAACTGTGCCTTTCAGAAGTGTGAATGTCAACTGAAAAAGAGGGGTCATGTTTTCCTTGAGAACTTATTTTGGCTTTGCAAGCCTGGTAGCTCTTTGTAGACGCACTTTACATGTGACAATTATCAGAGCCAGCAAAACTTGATTCTAACACTGTGTATTCACAGTGGGGCAGCCAAAGCTGAGATACTTTGTCAGTTTAAATATCAGCCAGCTAAAGCCTACTAAGCAGCCAACTACACATCTCTTTAGCAGTATTCTAATTCATGTACTGTAATTAGGCTTGAACACAAAATATTGATTTAGTAGTAATTACATTTGTGCAAGCATTAAGATAATGTTTCGGGAAATCTGCCTAGGTTCAGCATGAGGGTCCAGATAATGAAATATTCAGTCTATTGCTGTGTAAAAGAGCTTTTAAATAAAACTTAGTCTATACTCTAACTAATATAAATTTATTTGATCCCATCCTCTTGACATTTTTGGCTTGAGACACTCCACCAAAACTGAAATATCTTCCAGCAGATTCTAGCTAATTAGAATATATCAGCTTTTTGAATGTGTTCTGAGATGATTTAAGGAAGGGATATGTGGCACCTGTTAGAAATAAGGCAGCATTTAAAGAGCGCTGATTTATAGCCATAAATGTCATTAGTGGTAGTGCCAAATATGCTGCAGAGTTGTAACTACTCTGTCAGCCTTAAATACTGCACAAGCAACACATTCACTCTGAGAGAGCATGAAATCTTGTGATTCCTGGGTAACAACTTATTTTCCTGTTTCACTCTTCTCGCAGTATTTTTAGAATTTTTCACTTCAAGATGTGCATAAACACGTTTTATTTACATTTGTACACACTTAGAGGCAGATTTTTTTGTGGCAGCTATAAGCATATACAAGTGTAAGTTCTGGCCCTATACAAACATTTAGTCCTAACTTGTTTTTAATTTAAATGGCTGCCCTAGAAACTTTACTCCAAAGATCTGTTATTGTAGAAAAGGGGAACCAGTCAGAAAATGGCAGATATCCAGAGCAATGGTTTAGTTAAGGATCATAATGGAAATAACTCAGGACTGAAGTAACAACTATATAAATTGGACTTTCAACAGGAATTCTTGTGTTACCAGTCCATGTGCTCTGCATGTAATTTGTACTTTGATATATGTTTCACATCAGGGTAGATATTATGTCTCTTCCAGGGGAAAATAAAATCATGTTTGATTTTTAATTGGAAACATGGTATTTGAGCACTCATTTCAGAGCAGGAACAGCTACTTAGCAGATCCCCTGCTCTCTGCTTGTTATACTGCAGGGGGAGAAGAATTTAGGAGGAGAACAATGGATGGATCCATAGATAGATAGATAGACAGATAGATAGAGAGACAGATAGACAAACACACACATACTCTATATATATATATGTATATATGCATCTACCTATGTAGGTGTAGATAGATATATAGATATAGATATAGCTACAAATACACAAAATAAGTGATGTTTATATAAACCCCACTTGCATTCAAGACAAGAAAGAAGATCTGAAGACTGCACTATGCTGTCTCTGCTTCTTTGTCAGGCTGGGAATATCCCAAGGATGAGGGGATTTTTTTGAGCTGAGCTTTGTAAAATATAGAGACAGTTGATTATCCTGCTCCCTGTGCCCCTTCACACAGGAGAGCAGCTATAGAGAAGCAACCGATAGTGAAAATCCAGGCCTGGTTCTACCCTGCTGTAAGTTGGGAAAGCTGGAGAAATGAAGCAAGTGTGCAGGGGAAGCCAATAACAACTCACCTGGAAAACTCCTCTAGAAAGGCCTATGGCAGGTTTCTGTTTTAATTATGTGTTCCAAGGCAGGATCAAACTGAGGAACTATTAACCTCTGGCTGGTGCCACAGCTCTCTTACTCACACAGTAATATAGAATCTGCTGTGTCTAATCTTATCTAACACTCACCAATTTCCCCTGTTGGATGGTGGTCAGGCTCAGAGCTCCCAGAGGAGAAAATGAATTCCTGTAGTTGGCACACTTAAGCTGACCTGCCCAGCCCCCATAACAAGTCTCATTTTCATGGCTATCTATTAGCATAATTATTAATATTTGAAGCATCAGGTGAAATATGTCTTTAAAATAAGAAGTACAGCAGCATACAATATCTATGAATTGCCTTGAAATACAGAACATTTTTTACTGAGATAAATATTAAATGTGCTAAGCTTTTTTCCAGAAATAACACTGAGCTAGGAAACCACATATTCAAATAAACATCTCTTTGGAGATTCATTGTGAATGAATGTTCAAAACCAGTTATGTGAGTAATACACTGATCTAGATGACTTCATCGCAATAGGGAATATGAATTTAAAAATGCTTCTGCATTCAAAAAGGTTCTAACAGCCCTAGTGAGAAACACATTTATTGCTCTACGCTATGTCTCCATGTGAAACTTTGCTTTATCACGAATACCATCTTAGATCCTCCTGAACAGCAATAACAAAGAAGGTAGATTAAACTTCCTGAAATTCAGTTTGAGAAACCCCAGAGCCCACTTCTGTGCATTTCTCTGTGTGCCAGATTCTGCTGTCCCTGCCCTCCTTTGCCTTCATAGTTCTGCTGCGTGAGGAGTGACCATTTTGATTTTTTTGTAGTGAGACACCATTAATTCTTCTACAGAGAAAGCCTTGACTAGAATACCTCTTGCAATATGCCAGATTTGTCTTATAAAGGTTGGTGCTTAGAGGGTTTCTCATCATTATTATTAATCCCAAGACACTGATAATCTCTACTGTGGCAAGGTGCATGAGAGCTCTGCATGCACTTCCTCTGAACAGGCTATTCAGAAAATGAGAGAGGAAGAGGGGAAAATATTTTTTTTTTGTAAGAGAAAGATTGTGTCATCAATTGAAAGAAGCTAAAGAAACCACTTCTAAAACACAATTTACCCCATAACCCACTTTTCAGATACATCCCAAAACATGCTGAGGTACAACACCATACTATTACAGCAACAATATTGCAGTGTAAGAGAGAAAAGACAGGTAGGTGTTAAAATCCCTGGCAGGGGATTGTTGGACACCTTTCTAGCCAGGAAGCACAAATGAAACCTCCTTCCCAGAGTGTCTGTGCCACAAACAGACATCAGTTAAAATCAGGTTTGGGACTTTGAGCATCCCCTGGGTGCAATCCTCTGATGTGCTGAGCATATCTGGATTTGATCATGTCCTCCCTCAGCTACTAGAAAGGAAGGGGGCTCTTCTTGTCCTTTTATGATATCTGCTGGCCCATGTGGAGTGCAGCAGGTGTGTGGGAGCTGCTGAGATTTTGTCCCTTGCTCATCCCTTGAGCTGTCACAGGCTGCCATGGAATGAAGGTCCCTTGGTGGTCAGCTGGGTCTGTCCCATGCAGCTCTCTGTGCCTGGGGAGAAACAAAACAAGAGGGTTGCCACTTGCTTTTATGTTAAAATGCAGCACCAAAGCTATCAGTGTAGCCCAGCACCCCAAGCAGGTGCTCTGGTCCCTCAGCATCTGCACAAGGCAGCACTTGATTTCCCCAAGCACACCTCGACGGCATTAACTCCAGGGAAAACCATTCCTGCAGATATCCTCTGCATGGGCCAGGCTGTCCCCTGATGGGCTTTGAGTTGGGGCAAGGTACAGATGCTGCCTGAGTCTGGTTGTGTCCATGCCAGGCAGCTTCTGCCCTGCAGTGCAAGGGGGTGTGAGCGTTCCCCCTTGGGCCGGGGGGCTCCCACTGATGGAGCACAGTGCTGCTTGGCCAAAGCTGAGCCCTTGCAACATCCCTAACTGCAACCTCCATACAGCAGAACAAAGCACCAAAAACTTTATCTGCTCCAGTGGGTCCCTTAGACTCATTTCAAGATAGGGTTGCTAATATCTGTCTCATTGTTCCCTAGCTTATTAGCCCCCCCTCCCCAGCAGTGGGGAACAGCAAAGCTCAAAAGTGTCCATGTTTTTGTCTTGGCTTAACCTAGGAATCACCATCCTGAGGTCACCTGGGCACGTAGATGCATTCACCAGCACTCTCATGCTCTGCGGGTGATATCTAGGGGAGCCAAATCCTCACACTGACAGGCTGCAGTTTGCACCAAGCAGAGAGAGCCAGAGGCAGCTGTTTGGGAAGAAAGCCTGAGGTTTCATTTACAGAAGGATTATGCACCAGCACATTTTGTCAGGAGGTGTGATTTTTTTCCCTTCTCAATCTAATGATATAAATGCATTCCCTCAGGTGTACACAACTCTATCAGTATGTAGGTGCTTACGTCTTTATAGTTTACATCTTGCTGTAATTAAGGTAGCAGAGTTTATGTTCCTTAATTAGGAGGAGAATGTCTCCAACTCTCGAGCCAGCTATAAGAACCCGCACACACTGCTGGCCCAGCTTCTTGTAGCTAACCCAGGAGATTTTCAGCATCTTTTCAGTGCAGATTAGGGAACAGAGACAAAGAGGAAGGACTGTTTCTCATTATTTTCATGAACAGGCTAGGCATTCAAAAGCATGCCCACAAACAAATAGCAAATTGCACAGTAAAATATAAATAAGGCCTGGCTGGAAGTACATGGTGCTTGGTAAAACCAGGAGGGAGCTCAGGCTGTGGGAGAGAGGGATAAAAAGGAGCTGCAGGCAGTGCCCAGCCCTCTAGACGGGAGGTTGCCAGAGAAAGAGCGAGTCAGCCAAAAAGTGCCATGGGGTGAAATGCAGTGGGAAGAAGACTTACTTAAGCTGACCCACACAGACTACTTTCCTTTGATAGCAGCAGTTACCTATGGTGACACTCCAGACTCCATTTTTTTAAAGTTATGACCCAAAATCCACCTCTGAGTCATTATGAGCAGGAGGGAATTGTGTGTTTACCCTCTGCTGTGCTGACAGCTCTTCAAACCCAGGCACTTCTCAACAGCATCCCTTTGGATGAGCAAATTCCCACTGCTCAGAATCAGCAGAGGTAAGGGTAGGAGCACAGTTAAGACAGGATGCTGAACATGGCTTCAGTTTCCAAACCAGAAGAACTGACAAAATACATGATTTTCACCTTTATAAGTTTGATTTTTTTGAGGCTCATTTTCCTTCTACATAATTGACTTGTTAGCTTGCAACTTAAGATGTAACTGTGCAGGGAATAGAAGTGTTATGCATTTACTGTGATATGAGTACATATCACACAGCTTTCTCTACTATTGAAAAAGCCAGGAGAAAATGTCATTTAGAGGATGGTAGTATAGTTTATATATGGTTTAACCCCCATCCTGCAACAAGCTTAATTCTTACAGCAAGTGTTATGCATGAAGCAAATTAGAAGTGTTGTTCTCTCTGACTAATGACTGATCAAGTAAAGCACAACGGGATGGCCAGGAGCAGCTGCAAGCTGAGGCACTTTGTAACTCTATTCAGTGCAAAGGGAGCACAGGGCTGCCCCTGAAACTGCACCCTTGCTGCTGCTGGGATGCTGTGATGTGCCTCCCCACTCAGAGCCTCAGTGTGCAAACTCCTCATGAACTTGAACTGGGGATGGGCTGTCCCTTGGCTTGCAAGAAAAATATTTTTAAAAATCCCAGTTGTGTATTTTCCATTGCACACACATTCATAGAGAAAGATTTCTCCCCTTAAAGGGTACGTGATTACAGAAACTTCTGCCAAGTGGAATTCACACAGCATGCTACCAGGACATTTAATCTGTTGTGCAGATAAAATAAAGCCAATAAAAAGGTAACAACCTATATTACTTAAAAAATTGTGTATGATCTGGTTTTATAAACTTCCTGTTTGTCAATAGGTTCTTTAAAAGCTTTACCATCCCATTTAGACCCAAAGCCAGGGAATATTGCCTCGTGATTTCCGGGTAGAGAAGATGAAATTTCCTTCTTTTATCTCACCTAGAAGAAGGAAACATAAACAGATCCAGATTACAGATTTTTATGCAATTATCTACATTACCAAGCCATTAATAGCAGATTAGTAGTATGATATTAGATGCCAGCACACAAACTAGATTGAGAGGTTTTTTTCCCTGGAACAGTAAAATTTTCCAGGAGAGTTTTTTTCAGGAGGTAGGACATTTTGTCTCTCATTTTACAAATGTGGTGTGAAACGAAAAAAGGAAAAACACTCCTTCCTCCCTCCTCCCCCAGCTCTCTGAGGAGGAGACTCATCATGGCACATACAAGAAAAAACAGCCACCCACACACTGGAGCCCTTCAAGCAGAAAGCACCTGACGGGAATTTAAAAGTAGGTTTTCAATGGTGAAGTTGGCAGAAATCTACATAAAAGCAGTTCTTCAAGGGAGGGTATTATGTGATATGAATTAGATGAATGTATTGAGTTCCTCCTTTTATTTTTCTTTTTTGAAGCTGTGAAGTCTAAAATTAAGTTATTGTTATCTTGATCAAATATTTTCTTTGCAAGAGCTCATGCCTGAAGACCAGGAATAAAAATAAAGAAAATATAAGGAACCATAATATATTTTAATGAAAGAGAGGCTACTTATCACTCAAAATCCCTAATTTCTATTTTTAGAAATCTGAGTGCTAGCTGCTTGAGTCCTCAAAACCCCCACTATACACAGAGTCTAGCATTTAAAATGAGATACTTGCAAAGAAACACCAAGAAAATATGGACGTTGTAAGTAATTAATTTGATTTTAGGATCATTTTATAAGATGATTTATGAGATTTATATAAGATTTTACAAACACTGAAGTGTTTGTATTTTTTCTGTTAGTAACAAAGCCTAATAACATTTTGATAAGAACTACACCTGTTTTTCCAAAAGTTTTTCAGTCTTCACATGGGCCTCTTTAAGGCATTGCATTTCTTATCCTTAGAGACTTTATGGCTACATTAAATACATTTCCCTTCTGAATCAGTTCCTTCTTCTGTAATGAAGGGAGAAGAAAACAGATGATGCTGTTTGAGAACTCACTTAAATTTTCATTGCCTATGCATGTTTTATATAAACTGAATTTAAGTAGCAGTTTTAATTTTTCTTCCTATTTATTTTCAAATTGGAGCCAAACAATTGGAGCTTTTATATCTAGCTTGTTTTCTCTGCAGTACAATGAAATTTTTAAATGGCTTACTGATTTGTAGGTTATTGGTAACTCAGTCTGAGAGGTAATTTCACACCAGGATCATTGCTGGACTTGGTCTGGATCTTCCATACACCAAGGACATAACAATATCTGTCCTTCTTCTTGATGTGAGTTTCCCCTGATTTACACCATTTGCAAGTAACAATGCAGGAAAATTCTACTTCTACCTTGCCCCAGCAGTTGTGAAATCCTTCAAAAACAGCACCAGCTCGGCACATCTTTCCTGTGAAGTATCTAAGGACAACTGAGATTTGTCTACCACCTCATGTATGAATTAGCCCATAAATCACCGCCGTTAACTCTAAAATTTGAATTGCTATGCACATGTCCTGGGCCTAGACTTTCTGACATGCTGTACCTGCAACTGGCTGGTGGTAACTGCAGATGTACTCAGTGTGATGTGACTTCTTAACCAGTGAAAAGGAAATCATAGATTGCTCAATTATTTAGATGAACAATAACAATCCAATAACATCCTCATCCTGGCATACATGGAAAGCCATTCTTTTTAACTACCACATCCCTTTTATCTCTACTATGTGGCTTTCACAGATGAGGAGCTCAATAGGAAACACACACATTTCCTGCTAAGGAAAAATGCACATCCAGTCCTCTAGTGATGCCTTTTGGTGTGATCACTGTGCAGAAAGTTCTGCCTCTAGCTGCAGCAAGGCCCCTGATGGCTTTGCAGGTGAGGAACTCGGAGATGTTAAACAGATGGGGGGGTTGTGTGGTTTGACTGTCTGCAAGTCCTTGCAGCAGTATTGACTTGTTAGATTGTCACCTGCAGGTGAATGAAAAGAATGTATGCACAGGTCAAAGCCTTATCCTGGGCCACTCTATGACAAATAACAGCTCCTGCCTTTTCACATGCCACTGTGCTGCTGGAGCGAGTCCAGGCAAGGCCATGAAGATCATCAGAGGGCTTGAGCACATCTCCAGTGAAGACAGGATGAGAGAGGGAGGGCTGTTCAACATAGAGAAGGCTCTGAGAAGCCCTTGTGGTGGCTGGGGGCTTACAAGAGCTGGAGAGGGAATTTTTTTCTGGAGAGAGAGTGATAGGACATGAGGAATAGCTTTAAACTGAAAGAACATGGGTTTAGGTTAGATATTGGGTAGAAATTCTTCACTGTGAGGGTGGTGAGGCACTGGAGCAGGTGGCCCAGAGAAGTTATGGATGCTCCATCCCTAGAAATGTTCAAGATCAGGCTGAATGGGGCTTTGAGCAACCTGGTCTGGTAGAAGGAATCTGTCCATGATGAGGTAGCTGGAACTAGACAGCCTTTAAGTTCCCTTCCAATCCAAATGTGATTCTGTAATTCTGTGGTTCTATTTCTGTATTCATGGATCTGTAATCCAGCTAAATGTGGAAATCTTGGGATTTTCTAGGGCATTTTTACCTCTGTGATTGGCTGATATTTGTAACCATGTGGGAGCACCCAAGGTACTCTGACTCATCTCTTTAGTCCTGATGGAGGCTGGGATTCAGGCTTTTTATTAATAAAATGAAGTCAAGGTGATGGTGGTGGAGGAAGATCACATCATATCCTATGTATTAACTTCAAAACCAGGTTACTGCTGTCTCTCAAATATATCTTAGAAGTTGCCTTTCTGCATCAGCTGCAAACATCAATGTGCACTTTGTTTCAAAAGAGAATTCAGTGAAACTGCTGTTACCACAGCAGTGTGCAGCATGATACCAACTGATTCAATTAAATTCCTCTTCTTTGCTGTAATCCTTGAGAGTGTGTATATTATCTTCTCCTATCTTTCAAATTTTTATCATGGTTCCCAAGCCATAATTGGACCTTAGTGTGAAATGAAGCCTCACTGTGTTACAGACACAGACACACCAGCCAGGTGCTGCTGCTCAGTATCTGACCCTCCTCTCATGCTGAACAGAGCTGAAAGGTGATTGAAGACCTCATTTGTAGCATTTGTAATAATGATCTCCCCTGCATTTTGTACATGCAACTGCCACTTTTTGAAGATCCTGAAAATTAATTTGTTGTAGCTCTCTCCTTATGGATTTACTGCAAACGGGTTGGGGTAACTATAAAGGAAATCTATTCCTGCAAGTGGCAGGCCATTTTCTTTGAGAGGTGCCTCTTAAAAGCACAGAAAATCAATTAGCCATCCTTGTATTTCTGGCTTATGTCTTTTATGCCATTGAGCACGAGATTAATGCCACCCTTGAAGTCAGTCCCACTCTAACACAGTGCTGCCCCACTAGAAGGCATTTATTTTGACAATAAAATCTGAACCTTTGTTTCTTGGAAGTATGGCATTTCTCACTTCCAATAAATACTACTTCTGCCTGGTGGAATAAAAAATAAGCTAATTACTGTGAATAACTATTTTAAATGATGGCTTCTGGGCATTCTGAATATCATCTCTGATGAATGGCTTAGAAACTTAAATAGCAGTTAGAATATGTACAGTTTAAATTTCTAGTCTCATAAAACTCTAATCTTAAGAAACTTTCTACAAAGCTACTGAGATGTTTTTTTCTTCTCATTTTAAGCCTGTTCCAGAAGTGAATTATGGATCACACTGCAGCATATTAGCTGTCACAGTGAAATTTGGCAACCTTGCCAGAGTACCCACAGTCTGTTTTTTGACTTCATAAAATGCGCTATAAACAAACACTACAAATATATAACTTATATCAGAAGTCTTAGCCCATAAAGGAATTCCAATACAGCCACAGAACAAGCCCCAGAGTATTTGATTTCCTGTAGAAGGGCATGAGGTGACTGGTGTTGGTTGGGTACAGGGCAAATTGCCAGAGAAGGGTTTGTCATTTTTGTTTTTAAATATCTGCCTGCCATTATTCCTTGTGCCAGGATGCAAATTTCCAACACGTTATAAACTACATGCTTGTGTCTGGGCCTTTGGTATTTCCATGTCATGGCAATTTAAGTGATTGATTTTGAGGGTTACTTCACTTTTTTCCTCTTTTTAGGATGGCTATAAAGCAGAAGATAAAGCCTTAAATTTTCTTAATCAGTCTAACTGCAGACCTGAGTATGACATGAACACTACAAAGATATCTTTGATGGATGTTATTCAACATGAGCTTATTAATTTTATTTCACTTGTACCATGCTCTGATATAGGTGAGATAAAGTAGCTATGACACTTAGCAGAGGGAATTTGGTACTTCGCAGCAGGGTCCAGCTCATTTAAGAAGATTCACTTATGATGTGGTCACTCTTCTTTTAAATCCATGTAACTCTGTAATGGAAACTAAAAACAGTATTTCAAGTCTCATCTCATCAGGAATGAACTGCAGAGTCTGAGTTTACAGGAAATAAGATCTCAGGTGAAATCATCCTACTTAAACTAAATGGAAATAAAGTGTCTGAGGAAGAAACACACACATAAGAGGAAATAGTTGTTTGGGGGAGAGGATGAATTCATAAGTGACACTTCCACCCCTCAATATCAAAGTCCTTGAGAGATGATGAAATTGAAAAGCAACTAAAAAACTTGATTAAGCTTTTGTCAATATATAAAAAAAAAGGTAAAATTGTATCCTTTTCAAGAGTCTGCTAGCAAGCTTTTAAGAGAGAAACACAGACATAAATATTTATTTAATTTGGCAAGACAAATTCCGTGGAGTATTTCCCAGTGTATATGTATATATGAAGAGATTTCAAATAAATTTTTCTCAGGATTTACTAATAAAAAGCAATGATATTAACCAAAAGCATAGAACTGAAATAAGCCTGATAAAGCATGGTGTCTGATAAAGCTGATGTGAAAATATATTTAAACAGACCCAAGGCTGCCAGAGGCTTGCACACTTGAGAGAGTCAACAATATAAGTCTGACTTCCTGAACACAGTAAATCTGAGCACAGACTGAAGAGGTGATGACTGCTTTTTTTAGCATCATTTCTCTCCATCATGGCCATTCTCCCCCCAGCAATAACAGTGGGAAGGGAATTCTATCATAGATGCATTGAATCCATGGATCTGGCCATGGGTCCAATGCACCTATATATCTGTGTCTGAAGGAGCAAACTGTAATAATAGCAATAAGTTTAGAGAACACCCTGAACAAAAGAAATAAAAGAAAGAAAATTACCTTTGTGCACACAGAGAGGAAAATCATTGAGATACTAAAAATTGTACCATTTCCATCTAACTGCAGTCATTTGTTGTTAAACTCTCTGCTTATAAGAATGATATTACAGATCTTAGGCCATTTGGTTTGTAATTGCTGCTTGTTATTCCAATCTCATTAATTTGAAAACTGGCAAAAAACCAGGCTTGCATATCCCAATTTAGCCCTATTATTTTACTACCCTGTTGCCTTTCTCTTTTTTGTTGCTTGGTTGGCTTTTTGGTTGTTGTTTCTGTTTGGTTGGTTGGTTGGTTTGGGTTTTTTTGTTTTGATTCGTTTTGTTTTGGTTTGGTTTTTGGTTTTTCTTTTTGCTCTTCCACTTGGAAAACTTCATTTGATGTTGTCCACTTGCAAGACTAAGATAGGATCCCTGCTGAGGTTGGTAGAGTCAGGCTGGGGAAAGGGAGTTGGTACCAATTCAGTCCTCTGCTCCCAGCTGTTGCTTGTTCTGTTTCTGCATCATCTCCAGGGTCCTCCCAGCTCCAGGCACCCATCACCAGTACTGACAGCTCCTTGTGAATTTCTCTGGGTTTACTTCTCTTCACCTTTCTGCTTCTCTTGCCTTCTCCATTGGTAGGTCTTGATTTCCAGGTTTCCCAGCTCAGGGTGCAAAACACTCTTGAACTTCTCATGCTGATTTCTCCTGGTTCACATCTGTCAATGCAGGTTTCATGTTCACCATATTCCCAGCCAAACATCTCCATGTTAGCTGTATTCATGTTTATAATACAGTTTACTGTTGGACTGTTCAAAATGCCTGGCACATGTAAGAACTCTGCATCCTCTTCAGCCTGCAGTGACTTTATCCTCAGTCCCCTGGCCTTCTCCAGCTTTTCCTCCTGGGTCTGCATGCAACCATTCCTTCAGACTCTATTACAGCAGTGGCCCCTCTGGCTGCTTTGTGGGCTCTCACGTGGTTTTGTCCTGGATCTTTTTGTATTTGTAAACTTAATTTCTCATCTATTGCCCATCTCAACTATTGCCTCTAGGAGCATGAATCACACATCTGCCACTCCCATTTTGTAACTGCCCCATCAACTCAAATTCACCCCAGAGGTCTAATTTTTTTCAGCCAAATCTCTCCTATTACCACCTTCCTAACTTATTATTTGTGAGTCAGGACTGCAGAAAATTTGGCACTTTCCTATACAGTGTGGGTCCTCACATGTAAATCACATATAAATTCTTTAGTAGTCTCCCTAGGGAAATATCCTCATTTCCAGCTAAAGCTATCCAGGCCATTTTGATGTTTAGCAACTTCCTTTTCCTTTGTCTTCAGCAAATAAAGTTTTTGTTGCTCATACTTATTCAGAATTTGTAAAAAAAACCCTGTTCACTTTGAATGTTGGAAATTTGTATTCTCATTCAAGACCCCCGAATGATCTGGTCTCCTCTAGTTAAGTATCTGTTACCTTTCACTGTAAGAACTAGAGCATTTTGAGTTGTTGGCTTTTTAAGTTTCCATGATATTTTCATGCCTCTCCTAGGCTGCACCTCCCATGTGAGGGGAAAAAAGCACCTTGTTACCATTCATCAGATTATTGTGACTCATTGTTCTGTTTCTTGATGTAAAGTGAAAAATAACAGTTATCTAACTGACACATCAAGTTCACTGCCTTTTGCCATTGCCCCAAGTGCGTTCTCTGTATTATATCTCATCTTCTACCTACATGGCAAGTTGACTAAGAGGAATAACAATGTATTTCTGGTTTTGATGAACAGCTGCTCCTGCTGTTGGATCTTGGTCCACACCTAGAGTCTTTGGAGTATACAAATAAAAGAGCTGCCAAATAGAAGTGATTTTTCAGAGGTTTTAGTCTGTCATTCCCAGTGGTCTAGCTCATAGTGAAGGATTAAAATGGGTTTGTCCTTCAAGACAAACTGCAGGAGTGTGCTGTTTTGATCCATGGTATAAGGTATTCCACTGCATTCCTCATCCTCCCAAAGCATCTCAGAGCTTCCAATGCAGAAAATGCACACAACACAGAAATCTGCTACCATAACATTTTAATTAAATGCTCCTGGTTTGGGTAGCAAACTTGGATTCATACCAGGATAAATACATAATTTACTAAATAAATAAATAAATATACAGAATCAATTCATTATTCCTAGCATACAGTGGGCTGGTTTCCAACTGACGTGGCACTTTCTCTGCATCATTAAGGTTTACATCAATTTTCATTCTCTTATCTATTAAATCTTCCTTGGGTACATAATGCAATCGGGTTACCTATTATTAAAAAGTATCTCAAATTCTTTCTGGTATTGTTTTATTCATGGGTGACTCTTGAAAATACTTAAAGGTGACTAAGATCACACATTTTAGGAAAAAAAATTTCTAAAAAGACTGCAAGGACATTTTTTTTTCCCATTTGAAAGATCTACCCAAGGAATTTCTCCTTTTTTTAACTAATATGCTTTTTCTGAGCCTACTTACTAATTTGTCTCACTTTAAGAATGTGCACATTAACATACTCTATTAAATTTCAATTGGGTCATCTAAGAAGTGCATAGGAAGTAAGTTGTTTTACTTAGAAACCTTGGAGAGAAGAAAGCATAAAAAATGCAATAAAGTTGTTTAAAAAGCTAAAGGTTCTTTTAAAAATGTCAGTTTATGGATTCCTACCAGTCCACAGAAAGGGAAAGCAGATATTCTAACCAATAGAAAATGTACTAATTAAAAAAAAAAAAAAAAAAAAAACTCTTCAGAGAAAATGAGATAATCTGAAAGTAATAACACTAAATGGAAGACTGTACAAGAAAATGAATAAATTGCTTTGTAAATTACTCAGGATTTTCAACCCCATAAAAAATTAATAGTTCTTTTTCTCATTATCTTATTTTGAAATGTAAAATTATACTAAAAGGTGATTGAGATAGAGTTCTCCTTACGGAGAAGATGTGAACCATAATTATTTTCATTTACAAAGGGGAAAAAATGAGCCAAAAAAACTCCACAATAATCACTTTTTAAAGTATTGGAAGAAAATTAAAAGCATCTCTTCAGGCTAAATTCTTTATTGGATGAGGAATTTAGTTTGTGTTTGGCTATTCCTAATCTCACTCTTTTAACATCCTAGAACTTTCTGGTCATTGTGTATTATCACATCTCCAATTCATCCTATTACAAACTATTGAAATGCCAATTTTGACTTTTATTCAATTAATTTTGTCAACACTTAATTGAAATAACAGGTGTAATTTTTTTTCTGTTGTGTTATTTTCAACACCAAAAAGTCCTTCCAAGTATTTCAAGTCCCAAAACCTTAACGGATGATGAACACACATAGGAACCCATCAAGCATTTGATGTGTTTTACTGAAATATTTCTGAATAAATTCTGAGATATTTTATTCTAAGGATTGATATGGATGTGGCTTTTTTTTTCTTATGAGTTTGTATGTACTTGCAAACAAGTTGTAGCTGGTAAATTCCTTACACATGGACTGAAAATTGCTGTGACAAAGATGTTCTGTGTGATGGTTTGTTTCTTTTAACCTCGCTTCTAAAGGAATTCTAATTTTGGAAACTTGATTAGTGAAGGTTAATACTTTGACATTCTTCCAAATAATTTAGAGGAATGTCCTAGTATGGGAGGTAGAAATTAGATCAAACTAAATGGGACACTCATTCAGGTAACTAATGGGGCCATTACATTTCAGAAGTAACAGCAGCTGGTAAAGTAAATGGTCATAATTCATTATGAACAATATGTTTTCTAGATATATTCATGCTAAATAGTCATGATGGGGTTTTCTGTCTTTAAATATTTGCACCAATACATTTTTTCAATGCAACATTTCCTATATGTAAGATTTCCCCCCATTTAAAAATAAAAAGTCAACATTTTATCCCTTTTGTCTTCTATAGTGCCTATGCTCTCATATTTTCTTTTACAAAGCCATTCCTCTTCTTATTTTAATGTGCAGAGAAAACATTGTAATTCTAGGATTTAAATTTCCAGGAAGGGAAATCAAAAAATGAAGGGTGTGACCTCAGATTGAAGAAACAAATAATGAAATGTTTTGCTAGGCCTTTATAGATGAAAGATTGTGAAACAACAGAAACTGATATACAAAAGACTTGATATAACTACTCTGAGAAAAGTGAAAAGAAAAAATTAAGGAAAAAGAGGGAAGAAAAGTATTAAGGTGTTGTAAAACCCTATATAAAAAGAGAGGATTTACTGCATTACATCACATAAAGGACCATCTAGGTAGGTAATGTGTCTTTGACAGTGTCCACTTTTGACAAGCAACCTGAGGTATATCAGCTGCTTAGGTGTACTTTATCATTTATTAATTAAATTGTTTAAACAGAAACTCATTGCATCTGTTAATTTTCCTCTCAAGGATGCAATAAGTGGGATGTCCTTTTTGCTTATGAACAACCTGATCTTAAATGAAAACAAAGATCAATTACAAGATATTCCAAAACCTGATTCTGAGTGAAATGGGATTATGCTAAGAAAGTGGGATTACTAAACTGAGATATTCAGAGTCTGTGTAAAAAGTCAGAAACACAGAATATCTATGACCTTGAAGGAACAACATAATCAATATTTGAAACTGAGGTCTAAGGACGGAAGGGAAGGAAACCCTTGTCAGCAGCAGCATTTCTGGTATGCCAGTCAGCTGGGGCTGAAAATGGGTGCTGGGTGCAGATATGCAGGTGCAGTATCTTGCTGTATTAGGAGCAATGCAGCTTTGAGCTTTCCTGTGGTGATGCATGGTAGCACCACAGGCACCCAGCTGGTGTCCAGAGCCAGGGACCATGAGCATCACCTGTGCCAGAGAACTTCAGGCCTCCGTTGGTGCTGCCAGCAGCAGCCTGGTGACCTGTAGCTGCAGAGATATAAAACTTGCTGACATTGTCTAAAGGAAGACAGAAAAAAATTTAAGAAGAAGCCCAGGAAGACCTTGCAAATATACTGATATCAAGCTCATTCATGTAAGTTTACTGTAGCAGTACTGTGCCTTAGTTCTGTTGCAGGGAGAGCTCAGTAATGAAGAGAGGATCCCTCCTTTCACATTTTTGTTTCGGTGTCGTGCTTTTAATTTTCTAACTGAAAATTATAGTTCTGGAGTAATGAGTCAGGCACAATGGTGGGCTTAACTGCTTCTCTTCTCTGAAGACACATTAATTACACTCTCCATTCACCTGTGCTTAGATTTGAATGGGGAAAAAATAAATCTTATACACAGCTTAGGAGGCTGGGCACATGTCAGTAGAGGAGAAACTACAGGTTACCCCTCCTGCAGTGCACGCCCAAGAGAAATGAAAATCACAATATTCTGATCTTAGTGATAATGCTCATTTTGCACCCTCAGATATCTCAAATATAGTAAACTCTTTGAAATTTTCTGCTCATGACCAGTGGGGATTTACATAGTATATTATTTGATGTGGCTTTAATTACTGGAGTTTTTACTGAGGAAGGTAATGAGAAATGGAATTTTACTGAGCAGGTTTTTTGCACATTTTTTTTCCAGGATTTATTTGTGATGATTGCGGAATTAAGTAACTTTTTAATCTTGGGAAAAGACTTTTCTATAGTTTTGGTTTTGAAATAATTTTCTGTCCCTTCTATTCTTTGTTGAGATGAAAGGAAGCCAATCATTATTGGACTCTTGGTTTCAGAAGTAAGTGGATCTTTTATTTATGTTGTATACAATCTCTATGTATTGTGTGAGTTTCTACTAGGAGATGGCCAACACCAAGGACAACTTGATGCTTTTTGAACTTCATAAAAAAATTAATGTCCTTAACATAGTCTTTTTTTAAAAAATACAGTATAAAAATTTAGAAGAAAGTGTCATTTTAAGAAAGGAACCTAAAACTTTACCTTGACTGACCTAATTTGTATTTAGTGTAGTATTAGACAGCAGTTTGAAATGGAAGCATGAGTGATAAAAGTTCTTAATGTAATTCCATCTGCTATTCTAAAGCCTATGTTTGGTTTTACACTCTCATCTGTACAAGGATAATTAATACGTGTTTCTAATTACTCATTCCTTCTGTTTCAAAGGAATAAAAGAGGTACCACTTAAATAGGTGCTGAGCTACATGAAAGGAGTATTTTTGGTGATTAGAAATGGTAGAGAAAAAAAGAAACTAATGACAAAAAATGAACATTAGCAGATTGACATTTTCAAGTGTCTGAATGACATAAAGAACAAGAGCACCACTATACAAACTTGTTTCCCAGAAGAAGAAAATGGATTGAAGAAAATTGCTTAGAATGAATTGCTATCAAGTTGAGTTACAGGGGAAAATTAAAAGAGGCTTTATAGAGCAGTCACTGAATGAGGTAGTACATCAAGACTCCTGAGCAACCATTTATCTTAGGGTTACTGTGTTATAATGAGAGTTGGGTCATTTACTGATGAGTAATATATATATATTTACCTAAGGGTGGTAAACATAATTAAACAAACCTTTTCCTTGAATTGCCCCTTGAAGGCAATTTGCTATAGCCTGCAGAAAAACTGTTGGCAGCAAGATCAGCTCTGTACATCAGAAGCAGCTCTGTTCCCTCGGGATTCTTTCCCCAGCTGTGGTGTTAACTCCTCAGACCTGCTCTGTGTCTACACCTTTTGCCAGAGTAGCTACATGACTGACCAATGTGAGAAATTTGGTCAGTTAACAAATGACAAAGGATAAATGCATTTCCAACAAATTGTCTGTTTTTCTGTGATTTCCTATACTTGGGGATATGACTAAGACATGCAGATAATTATTCCTTATTTCTAGTAGAAGAATCAGTAACCGGAGTGTGGCTGGAACAAGATCAAGCTGAGGTTGCTGCGCTGATGTAGTGGTACACCATGAACATTTGACCTCAATAACAGGGAAATTTAACTATTCCTCTATGTCTATTTCAAATGTAGAAAAAAAAGATTAAAATTTATTTTTATCCTTAGTGTTCCAAAAGATTATGTAATTAATATATTCTCAACTGATAGGCAGAACTGCAAGTTTTTTGAAGCAGGTTCCAAACCCTGAAAGAGGGGGTTAGAAAAAGGGAAAACCAGCAGTTCTTTCAGTTAAATGAAAAATAGACCTAGTTGCTGGCAGATTCTTTTCTATTTAATCAAGTACCTTCATTTCATAATAGGAGATGTCTGGAAGTAGAGTCCCAGTGCTGCAGCAAGGTCCCCCCTGTGTCAAAGATTAATAAAATCCAGCAATAATTTAATATACAAATTATAGGATATTGCATGTTATACTAAAGAACATTATGACCTGAAGTCTAGGAGCTGGGATATTCACTAGATGGATGCTTTTGTAGCAGAAAATAAGGAATTCCTTATTTGAGCATTCAGTGGCACATGAAGAAATAATTACAGAATCTGTCATTTGTTTTACCAGGACAAATGTGTGTTGTTTTGAAATGTGTGTTCTGTAAAAGGCATCCTGCAATTAAATGCTCCCCCACTCATGTTCAGGGATCAAAACCATGAAAAGGCTCTCCCCATGCAAACAACAACAATAGCTACCACATTGTGCGCATTTATTTTCAGATGAAAAACGCTCTTGTCTCTTTAGTTAATAATCTCTGCCAATTTGGCCTGATGGATTTACTGCACATCATTTACTGCTGCTGTCCAAATAATCTCTATTCATGCCAGTAAAAGAGAGTGTCAACAACTGTAATAATAGCGCACTTGTTTTTTCACCACTCCAAAAAGAAGAGACATCCTGGGTTCAGAGGGATTCTGAAAGAAATAGTGTTAATGAATAGCCATCCCAGCTGTAGGCACTATGGCAAGTGAAAAACCTCCCCAAGTACTGCATAACCGAGCACTAACATCGCTGTCTTCCCGAGCAGGCACCTAGCTTGGTCTCGTTAGCCTCAGTGAGATTGCAAGGATACAGGTTAGCACAGAATTGGCCTCAAAATCTCTGGTGAAGCTGAAAGGTTTTATCCCCACAGACCCGCTGATGCTGAAGAAACAGGATAATTTTCATCTACTTCAGCTCTAGTTCATCTAACCCAATGGGAGCAAGTAGTTACACAAACTTTGAGAAACAAGAGCGAAGAGAAAATTAACTGCCCTTCTCTGATTTTTCTGTGCTCCAGACTAGAATAGCAACTCCCTCCCTGAAAAAATAATATTTTTCTGTGTCCTTCACAAGGGTGCTCCACATTTTCAGAGGAGACCAAGTTTTCTTTCATGCTTCCCTCAGCCCTCGACCTCCAGCAACAGAATCTGATTTGGCAACATCCTCCGGTAGGCCACCCACACCACCTGGAGAAGAGACTCTGCAGAGTGAATGGAGCAGCTGTAAGAGTGCTTTTAGGGAGGGAAATTAATAATGTGGCAACAGAAGATTTGCAGGCATTAGAGACGTTCTCCAAGTATCACAGCACTGATTTCAGTCCCGACTGAACAGAGGCATCTCTGCTCATTACACTGACTGCTTTTTATACCACAGGGCATCAGGACCACTGGACTTCTCAACTACTGCCAGAGGCTTTATGCAAGGGCCACTATATTTCCAAGGTTTTGTAAGATCTGCAAAGTATTATTATTTAAAGCCTCCTTCACAGTGAAGACCCTAATCAAGATCTGAGCTCTGCTTAGTTGTACCATGGCTGACATCGTTTATCCTGAATAACAAATACTGAAAGAAGCAGAGATGAGATTTTTTCCAAAAGAGTTATAGACACAGAGATATGTCTCAATTAACAGGGGACTTAATTTAAAAAAAAAATCCTCTTACTGGCTGTTTCTCAGCTTTCATTATGAAGAAGAAAAAAGTACCATTTTGGTACTCAATAAAACCAATAACGTATTTCAACCTTTTCATAAAACTCCTAATATTTCACCATCGTAAAAATCCCTGCTCCATTGCTCTAGAATTGAAACAAAAACATATAGATTGAGAGAAATCTGGATTTGCAACTCTTATGCCTTCAAATGGGAAATAATTTTCATTTGGTAAATATTAGACCATTCCTGAGTCCTAAAGAGGGCTAACTAATCTCTTTTCATTTCTTTATTTGTTACTTTCATTCAGGAACAGTTTTTCCTAGGAACAGCCTTTGTTTTTCAGTTATTTTCTATTTTACTTTCCAGCATGCATTTTTATTTTTATTCCTTTCCTTTCTGATAGGAAAAATTAAAAAAATAACCAACATGGCTACATACCTGCTCTTTGTTGCAACCAGATAGTTTAAATAAAGCCTACATACATATATTTACAAACACCAATAATTCAGTGTCATTTCACTCGAATCCACTCTAATTCCAAGGGATCTATTAACAAGAACCTGGGTTACCCTTCCCTTCAGGGACAGGTTGTAACACCTGTTGGTAAAGCTGTGTGATGGCTTTTCTAGAGAAACATAAAAAATATCAAGCTGAAAATAAAGCAACATAAAAAAATTTTCATATGTAGAATTAGTAGTACCTGTTATTTTCCTCACGTTTTGTGTATAAATACATAGTTTTCTCAGCTGTCCATTAAAAATGTATGTCTCATCTGCTGCATTTTTTTTTCCATTTACAGTGTTCAATTGAAAAAAATCAAATACCAGTCTTTGGAAGAGAAATTTACTCTTAGCAATATAGCACCATGAGAGATTTTTTCTTAGTCACAATGAGCAAGGACACATGAATTAACAAAAATGTAGAAAAATTATCCATACCAAAAATTTTTACTATTCTTCTTAGAACCTGTTTTGTATGAGTGATTCTTTCAAAGATAATTTGCACAAAACAGCATCTCAGCACCATAGTCTTGTACTCTTGCAATGCACAATTTTTTTACAAGAGAAAAGATGGTTTTGTGAATTAAGATTAAAACTTCATGAAAGTCGGGGGGAGATATAAATAGAAACCTAAATGTTTAGTGCAAGTTATAGCTAAACTACATTTTCAGATACATAAATTTTATTTTTTTTCGATGCACTAAGGATAATTCGAAATGCTTTTCTGGCAATTCTGACTTGCCTAGCAACAAAAACAAAATAAAATGAAAACCTGATTTTCACACTTACTTTTAAAATCCCCTAATTTAAAAAAAAAAAAAAAAAGGAAAAAAAAAGAAGAAAAAAAAGTGACTTATAGTGTCCCCAAAATAGTGAGAAGTTATTTCTATGCCCACAGTGAAATTCTTGGCTTATATATAGAATTTGGGGTTTGGTATTTTTTGGGGGTTTTTCTTGTTTTTCTGATTAAATATGACCTCTGTTCAATGTAACCCCTTTACTAGGAAGAGATTGAACAAGAAAAATTAAAGTCAAAGTATAAAACAATGATATTTTGGGGGAAAAATAAATATTGTTAAATTCCTTTAGTACTCAGGATTGAACAGCAAAGACATTAATCACTTGTAAATTTTGCAGAATCCTCCGGTTTAATTACATGCTGGCTTTGAATGTAAATCTTTGATGACGTCCACCTTCATCATAATGTGCTTTTTTAGCAATTGAACTCTGCCTATATATTAAAAGAAAACTTAAATGCTGCACACTTGCAATAACTCAAGTTGGTTTTATACTATCCCTTTTTTATGCTTCATTCCACAGGCATCCTTGTAAAGCAGCAGAGTCATTCATTCTTCGTGTCCTATAAATCATAGTCCTTCCTCATTACGCTGGCCATAACACGCTGGTCCTCTTGAGTTATGTTGTTTACATGATGCTGACAGCAGGAACTTGCTTGAAATCCAGACACTTGTCTTTAAATAGCCAAAATTCAAAGGGAGCTAAGATGGTTTCTCTGTGGGTTTGCATTTGAAGCATCAATATTTATGGTTGTTTTTCTCTCGATAAAAAAAATATTTTAGAGTCAGGGATGAGATTTTAAATAGCCAACATATCTAAAAGTGCCACCCACCTCTGTGAATGCAAATTTTCTAGAAATGAATGAGAGCTGGTGATGATCTCTGACACACATAACAGTAAATTCACCTTGGTGTTACATGTGGGTGAGGGCTCTATATTCCTGTCTAGAAAGCTAAAAACGTATTTATGCTGTGAAAGGGGACATCTGTCACTGATTAATAACATGATGTAAGACATGGAAACATATGGGCAGTGTTATTGGGTGACATAGCAGGCATTCAGACACTGTTAAATACAACAGATTTGCTGAAGTTTCTGTCTGCAAATCTGTAGTCTCTTCCTGTTTTGAAGGAAAAATCAGAAGTTCTGTGCTACCCTTCACTATCCATGCATTCCAGCTGCACCAAACATCAGCAGAGTATTTTGCAGAGAAAGCTTTTAAGCAGTCTGCTCCCTTCTCCTTCTCTGTGGTTCACTGTCTTGGCCACTTCACTGGCTGAAAAGTGCTCCTCATAAGAATTTAATATTCTGATTGGAATTGGAAAAGAGTTTGGTTAAAGTGAAGGAAGTGTGACCTGTCAAAGACATTGTCAGTGCTGTGCAATCTTCTGAATAAAACTTTTTGGGATACGCCTCCAATTTCAGCATTTAGACCCTTATACTTTCCTCTCCATACCTTCCCAAATACCTGTTTTGGTTGTGTTACAACAGACTATTGAATTTGAAATTCATACTGAGGAAGCTTTCATGTAATCTATTGTGATAAATAATATGAAATAACAAGTAACCCAAGAATATTTATTCTTTCATTACTATCTGATTCATTTATCAGTTTTCAATTTACATTCTTTAAGAGCACATATACTTTTACTTTTTCCAAGTAGAAGAAGACATATGTTTTAATTTTTTAAAATTTTCTTTCTATTAAAAATTACTCTAACTTAATGGTTGAAATACAACCACACAATCTGTCCTATCAATTCTCTCAAATTCCCCTTGCTTTTTCAGAATAAATCTTCTCCTTAACTTAGCTTCTCCTCTATCACCCTTTTATTTTCTGTCTGAAATGGGCATCTAAGAATCACTCTACAAACCAGAATCTGTCTAGATGTGAGTAGGGAACAGAACCAGTATCACTCTGGGTGAGGCACACATGAAACATGAAACATAAACAGACCTCCCACACCCATGTTTATTTCTAGAAGAAGAGCTGTGGCTGATTGTATTAAGTAACATGGAAAAAAAAAGTTATTCCCTTTCCATGCACCATCCAGCTTTGGAGTAAATCTCTATAATAATAGTGTACAGTTCACATAAAGTACAGGAGTCAATCTATTCTAAATTGATTATCAAATTTCACGAAGAAGACTTGTGAACTTGAAATTATATGCATTATTGAATGCTCAAGTCCATGGTATCATCTCCACTATAATGATGAAGTTTGAAATCACCAGTGAACAAGGAAGGAACTTTTATTATAAGGCTGTTTTATAGGGTTGAACTGTTTCTTTTGAAAGGAATCTATGGATTTGTTAGAGATATTTCCTTTTAAAGTAAGTTTTTTTTTGAGAACAAATCTCAGAAACAATAGGTACAGAGCCTTCTGTTGCTTTACTCTGATTTTATTTTAAAAATGTACTCTATATGATAACACAGTACATTGATCCTTCCTACTACAAATATGCATAAACTAATATATATATATATATATATATTTATGAGGTTTTATTCTTTCTTCATATGGCCATAAATACACACTGAACATCTGGCAATCAAGCAACTGTAAAAACTTTGGGGAATTCAACAGAAAATCCATTTAGCAATATGCTGGTATCTAACTGGTATCAAGATGGCAGATTTCTGCCTGTGACTATGTCTGCTTCTAGCTACAGCTTTCTGAATATAATTTAGAGTGGGATTGTTTTCTCATTTTGTTTTCTTTACCCTAGAGCAGTTCTAAATGCATTCAAACTTTGAGCGCACAGATTTAATTAATGTTTCCTCTGTATCAACTCACTTTCTTAATTTAATGTGACATGTGATTCAGTCAGAATAAAGTAGCTTTTTCATTTTCATGCATTCACCCAAGCCAATCAAACACAGTTGACAAACAAGTAAATACTGGTTGAGAACTAAGAGTATTTTATAAATTTATGTAGAAGGAAAAGATAACTTTTCTATGAAATTGATGACTGCAGCGCATACTCATGCATGTAATCTATCCTGCTTTTTATTCATGTAAGGATATCAATCCATAGGTAAATGCTTGATTTAAAGTGTAAGAAATTCACAAGATCAGATAATATCAAGCAACGCTGTGATGATAGAATACCAAGTCATTGTTAGTACTTCTTCACATCAACAAAAGTGCATTTCTAATCCATTAACAAAAAGGGAAGCAAAAGGAGAAAAGTAAAAATATTATATGCTAAGTGGAAACTATTCCTGTCCTTCTGTTTCAGCCAGGGCTATTCAGCCATGTCAGAAGGACTATTTGCAGATCAGTATCTTCATGCCATCACTTTTCCCTGCTGCCAAGTGTTTTGCACACTATCTGGACAGCACATTGTCAAAACAGAAGGATGTGGAGAAGAGCAGAAAGCGTTGGTTTTGGTTCTCCAAAGAGGATATCAAATGCAACACTAAACAGAAAATCTCAGCCTTATTTGACAGCTTTTTGGGAGCAGAGCTCATTGCTGAATAGGAAAATACCCAACATCCCCTTTTTACATTAAGAAAAACTAGCGTCTTCATCAAGGAGCAGGATCATTTTAGTCTTATGTTTTCCAATTGGTCACTCCTCAAACTCACAGCATATCTTGCCCTGAGGTTTCCATATGTATTTGTTTAAGTAGAAGGCACTCACTTCTCAGTGTAAAAGAGGGCTAAGAGTTAAAGTGCTGAAGTACTGCATTTCCTTTGACATAGAACTATGGGATAGGAATACTCGGGAAGGCCTATTAGGCATCTCATCCTAGCTCAGGGAACAGCAATTCTAGTTAGAAATGCTCCTGAGTCCATTTTCTCATCCAAGTGAAACTTATACAATGGTTGCTCCTATTAATAGCATTGGATTCATATACATCTCCAGAAACCCTGGTGTTCATAATTGTGTGGAGAGACACAGATTCTTATCATCTGCTTTTTACCCTCAGTCAGTCTGCAAAGCTGGCCACATGGTACTGAAGGTGCATTCAAATGTCTTAAATATAGAAACCTGGAGTGTATGAAAGAGGAAGCATTTCAAGCCACAGTGCTTTACTTGCAATAACAGCTTGCCCTGAAAAGACCTGCTTAAAATGTATATGAGCTATCACTTACATTTAGAGACATACATTATGAGACATGATAGGAGAGGATAATTTTAGATAACTAAGACACTGCTATAAAATTCTTCTATACACAGTTTCCAAATGAATTTCAGGGGTTTTTTTCCTATTTATTCTATACTAGACTTTCAGCCTTCAGAGAACCACTTTTAGTCTGACACTTTTGGTATTCACTATACCTGATTATGCTTACTCTTATTGCTGTCATGGTGACTATTCTCCATGTCCCCTGACGCATATTTTTCCTAGGTCAGCTTTTGCCTGGGACAAGATTTTCATAATAATGTAGCCCTAGAGTGCCAGTTATGATTATATCTCCCTAATAGTTTTTTGCCTCACATGGGAATTAAAAAGAAAGTGTGGGAATAGTGTTCTGTGGAACTTAGTGTCCAGTGTAGTATTTCATGTCTTATCTGTAGTTTAAATTGTGCATTTGCTTGTGGTTCAGATAGTATATCCAAAGCCCTGAATATTTTAATTTTTATCATATAACTACTATATTATACTAATGCTACTTTATTGATTCCAACATAAAAATCACATAAATAGTTCCTGACAGAACTGGGTAGAATGAATTCCAAAGAGTTATCTCATTTTAGAGCAACTTTAAGTAACTTGAGGATCATTATAAAATCAAACATTTATCAGCCTGAGTATGCAGTTCTTTGTCACAGTGACAAAGGCAGCAAGCTAAAAACCACAGATCAGAGTTTCTTGCAAAATACATTTTTCTACTCAAAACCCAAACCCATTAATGAGTTTGGATGTTTGTGCTGTCATGGACACATATATGGAGACAGACATGAGGAGTCCTGGATCCTTATTTATATCAGCATCTACTTTGAACTTGACTGTATAGATCCTTTGAGTTCCAGGGGAGTTTTATCAATACAGACAAGGGCAGAGTTAGCTATCTACTGCAGTCAAATACTTTGCTTCAAGTAATATTAATCTTAATTTTTCCCTTGCCAACACTAGCATTTGTAGGAAGCCCCAGTTTGGGCATTCAAAGAGACAACTGATTCCCTCATTGTGTATTAATCACATCCTGTGTGCAAGGGCATCCTTGTAAAATATTTTATCCTCTGGTTTTATTGTGTACTTAAAAAATTAATCATGTCGTAGAAAATGTTATTATAGATCATGTAGGCCTGTGTGATGGGTGATTAAAACCTTACTGTGCATTTTCAAAAAAAAAAAGTCAGGACCATGATCTGAATTCTCTCCCACTTTATTGTTTTCACTTAGTACTGGGATTGCCATTACTGTGATGCTTTTGTTTCTGTTAATATGAATATGATGGTGCAGTAAGAAGATGCTGTTTATTACATAATAAATTATATGTTATGTCACAGAATCACAGAATCACAGAATCTGCTGAGTGGAAAGGGACCCACAAGGATCATCAAGTCCACTTCTCTGACCCTGCACAGAACCATCCCCAAGAGTCACACCAGGTGCCTGAGAGCACTGTCCAAATGTTTCTTGAGCTCTGCCCGGCTGGTGCTGTGACCACTTCCCCAGGGACCTGTTCCAATCACCCTCTGGGTGAAGAACCTTTTTCTAATACCCAAGCTAAACCTCACCTGACACAACTTCAGGCCATTCCCTCAGTCCTGTCACTGGCCACCACAGAGAAGAGATCAGTGCCTCCCCCTCCTGAGGGGCAAATGCCAGGAGGTCTCCCCTCAGACTCCTCAAGGCTGAGCAGGCCAAGTGCCCTCAGTTGCCACTCACACAGCTTCCCCTCAAGACCCTTCACAATCTTTGTTGCCCTCCTTTGGACACTGTCTAATATTTTAGTGGTTTTCTTGTATTGTGTCATGCAGCCCTGCCCCCAGCACTGGAAGGGGCAAATGCCAGGAGGTCTCCCCTCAGACTCCTCAAGGCTGAGCAGGCCAAGTGCCCTCAGTTGCCACTCACACAGCTTCCCCTCAAGACCCTTCACGATCTTTGTTGCCCTCCTTTGGACACTGTCTAATATTTTAGTGGTTTTCTTGTATTGTGGCATGCAGCCCTGGCCCCAGCACTGGAGGTGAGGCTGCCCCGGCTCAGAGCAGAGCAGGACAATACCCTCCCTTGCCCGGCTGCCGAGGCTGTCCCTGATGCTCCCAGGACACGCTTGGCCCTCCTGGCTGCCCGGGCACTGCTGGCTCATGTTCAACTTGCCATGGACCAGGACCCCCAGGTCCCCTTCCGTGGCACTTGTCTCCATCTCCTTCTTCCCCAATCTGCCTGTACATCCAGGGTTGCCCCATTTCAGGCTCAGAACCCAGCACTTTCCCGTGTTGAACTTCTTATGGTTGGTGATTGCCCAGCCTTTGGATTTGCTGAGGTTTCTCTGCAGGGCCTCTCTTCCTCCAAGGGAGTCCACAGCTCCTCCCAGTTTTGTATCAGTGACAAAGGTAGCATCCCATNTCCATCTCCTTCTTCCCCAATCTGCCTGTACATCCAGGGTTGCCCCATTTCAGGCTCAGAACCCAGCACTTTCCCGTGTTGAACTTCTTATGGTTGGTGATTGCCCAGCCTTTGGATTTGCTGAGGTTTCTCTGCAGGGCCTCTCTTCCTCCAAGGGAGTCCACAGCTCCTCCCAGTTTTGTATCAGTGACAAAGGTAGCATCCCATCCACTCCTGTGCCAAAGTCATTTTTGAAGACACTGAAGGGCACTGGCACTGCAATGGGTCCCTGTGGAATTCCACTAGTGACAGGTCACCCGTCTGATGTCACTTGTGACATTCAAGTAAAACCTTATAAAATGAAGGCCTTGTTGCCTTTGTAAAATTATGGCTCAGGCCTGTTACTTCAGCTAGAGAGGGACTGTGAGAAAAAGTCCGTGAGAAGAAAAACAATTAGTTTTTGCCCATGAGAAATCAACAGAAGCAAGAAAGTTAAANCACTGGCACTGCAATGGGTCCCTGTGGAATTCCACTAGTGACAGGTCACCCGTCTGATGTCACTTGTGACATTTAAGTAAAACCTTATAAAATGAAGGCCTTGTTGCCTTTGTAAAATTATGGCTCAGGCCTGTTACTTCAGCTAGAGAGGGACTGTGAGAAAAAGTCCGTGAGAAGAAAAACAATTAGTTTTTGCACATGAGAAATCAACAGAAGCAAGAAAGTTAAACAATAGGAGAAAAACAGCAACATATCCACACCTGTTCTTTTTCTGAATGCTTGAATGCTTATGATGTAGGTAGCCAATGGTAGTATATTGTAGTTAATAATAGCCAATGAGTCTATTGTCGTAGTTTAGCAGCCAATGAATCTGTAACACTAATGATAACATACAAAAGGTGTGTAAAAGAGGCTGCTTTGTTTAATAAATGGCTTTTTGCCCTGTGTCCGAGGCACTGTCCATGTGTGTGGTGGCAGCGACCTCCGCCCCGCAGCAATATCACCCTGCTCCCTATAACCCTTTCTGCCTGACCCATGAGCCAGTTGCTCACCCATCGTGTTGCACAGTTATCCAGCTGAGAGCTGGACATTTTGTCCAGAAGGATACTGCGAGAGACATCATTGAAAGCTTTACTGAAATCCAACATGAAACAAAAATCCAGTACCTGGAAGTTGAAGGTAGATCAAATCAAGCTAGAAACCAAGTGGGAGTTCTGACAGTGAAGCTAATTGACTTTGGAACCACTGCAGCCGGTTCTACAGAATTGTTAATACTCTAAGTCAAGACTAGCTTGTCACTGTTATTAAGTTTTAATTAAACAGGATTTGATTAAGGAAAGATCCAAGGCCTGTGGTTAGGCACAATACCTAACAGTTTTTTCTGGCTCCAGAACTTCTGAAATACATGCTGTAAAATAAGGTTTGTTTTCTAATCTATTCACACAGCATTTGTTTGCTATTTCTTGCTGTTACTCTTCTGCGCTTTCAGAAAATACATAGGAGACAGTCTAATACCATTTTAGTCACAAAGTAATTTCCCTCCTGGTGGAAGGAAATTTCTTTCTTCTCTGAAATGCAATAGAAACATAAAGCAAAGGCAACCATTCTCTCATACTTACATTTATCTTTTTTTTTTCTTGTATGGTATTGTTAACCAGTCACAAAGCTTCATGCCACTCCATACAGTTTTCATGGAGTACTATGTGGATGGAAACCAAAAGAATGAAGATACAGTCATATACCTGAAGGCAGAGGACAAAATTCTGCTGTCACTTTACACCTAGACAAACCCAGAGCGACTACTTCAGATTCCATAAATTTTCCATATATTTCCTATGAAAGCCTGAAGGCAAGGTATAGACCATCATAAATAGGAAAAAAAAAAAAAAAGTAAAAGAAAAAGAGTTTTTAAACAAAATCTTCAGGAATCACTTCATATACATTCTTGCTTCTTAGTATCTTCCCCCTCCTAAACTTCTCAAGGTAAACATCCATAGATTTACAGAATCCTGAAATTCTACTGTGCCATGCAGAAGCTTTTGTCTTGCACTGCAGTGCCAGGTAACTCTAAATGTCAAAAGAAACCTATCTCTTTGCAGTGTCACTTACAGCTCTCATGATAATCTCTTTTGTTCTGCTGGCATTTATTTCTTTATGAAGAACTGCCAACAGTTACGGAGGAAATGTTCTGCAGACTTTGAAAACCTGCTCCGAACAGCAGGCTGCTGTGTTTCATGCATTACACACAGCTGAAATGATGGTGGATTTCCAAATGGTCAATTTTTTAATGACTTCTGTGCCCAGATTCATCTATTCTGAAAGTTCAAACCACCACCAAGTAAAGCTGCAAGGTGCAATAAACATAATGCACTGTAGCTATGGGTCAATAGCCATCTGCATCACAGGACCTGTGAAGGTTTCACTGTATGTTCTGTTGATTTATGTAACTTCTTTCCACTCTTTAATCAAGGACTCTAGTAGAGGAAATATGTATTAGTTGCTGCAAACTGATACATATTTCTGCAAGATTTTATTTTTCCCTCTTCCTTTGTTTATTTACCCCATAGATGTTGTCTTATCATCCTAGGTAGAATTCAAATTATTGTTATTAGATTATGATATCTGTCTCTCAATAACCATATGAAAACCACAGTACACATTCTACAGTATAGTATATCATTTCAAATTCAAATATTAAATTTAATATTTCAATATCCCATTTTTTCAATATTTCAAATTTTCCATATTTCAAGGCAGCTGCCTCTGAACATTCTGTTTCCTTCTACCTCATGACTGATTGACACAGAGGGGCTGCCCAGCAGGCTGCAGCAGTTACAGTTTGTGATTCAGCACAGTTATTAATCCAAATTCTTGCTGAACATTATGTACTCTATACAACTCCAAAGAGCTGAGATAGTCAAATAATTGGACTTCTAAGAGCACTGAGGTTATTTCCATTGGTATGTTCTTTGAAAAATTTAAATATTACCATAAACTTTTCCTTTTCGTGTGGGGTTTGACTTTTCTGGGTTTGATTTTAACATTTTGAAGAGGCTTGCCATATGATGAAGACACTACTCTGAGGATTAAAGAAGATTTGAGTGTTGTGTTGGAATAGAAAACTTTTATTTTGCAATTGGCACTGCAGTGAACTATGAAGTCTGGGGCTTTTTTTTTGCAGATAAGCTCTTAAATATCATCAGACCTTTAACATCTTGTCTCATCTGATAAATATATAGCAATCTCTTTTGGTCTTAAAAATGCTAAGAGATTGGAAGGCTTTGATGGTTTTATGCCAGCAATGCTGTGTGAGCATCACTAAGAATGAACTATTATTTTATTAATTACTGTTCCTTTTTTAAAGAAAACATTTGCAAAGTATTAGTTACGTGAAAATCTCTCTGCTCTGCATTGCCTTTTTCAAAATAGCAAATATGTACTTGGAATCAATATTCTGTAATAAAACTTGCAAGCAACAGGATTTATCAAATTCTACTTTTGATTTTTAAAGGCTTTAACAGGATCTTTGGATTGGTTACAAACCTTTTTTTTTGTCACTACCCAGATGAAAGAAATATAAAACACAGTTTACCTATTATTATTTATTACAGTATAATTACTGCTGTTGGTCAGTGTTAAATTATTCAATAAAACTAGTACTTTATGTATAAATTGATAAAAGTCTTTTATTGATATTTAACAAGACATTAAAAAATAAAACAAAATCAAACTTGAAGCCAGCTGTGGAGAAAAGTAACAGACACACTGTCCAGGATGGAAAATGCACAGTAAATGTAAAAATTTGGGTTAGGATTTGGATAGTTTTCAATATAGTTTAAGGGTAAATTAAATAATTATCTTATTGTTGCTAAACAAAACTTTTGTGGATAATATCAGCATTTAGTTTTTAGTAACCTGCCAGTTTTCAGATACTTAAAATATGTCCATGGGAGATCTGTTTGCCTGAAGAGAGGGATTAGAGGGAAAATAGGGCAGGTTACCGCTGAGGATAAGAAAATGGCTGGAATTGTAACCCATCACAAGTGCAGGGCCATTCAGTGATCAGGAGTGTGGTTGGGCTTGTACCACAAGTTAAATCATGCAGGGACCCAAACATAGCCTATTCTGGGAATTTTCTGATTTTACACTTATTTGGAACCTGCAGACACTGGAAGATGTGGGAGGACTGACATAGCACTGGATTTTTACAACTTGGATATTAAGTGGGCAGCAACTTATCTGTTTGGAAAAAATTCAATGTGCTTTGGAGAGAAAATAATTAATGCCATTAGCATTGTCTCCTCATTCATTTCAGATGATGCTGCAGAAGTGATTATCAGTTTTCAGAAGAAACTGTCATTAAAGTACTTTTTAAAAGTCCAATAAAATGCAACATAATCTAAGCCAATTTAGCAAGTATTTTCCCTTGCAGTTGAAAAACAGAGAGTAACTGGGTTAATTAAGAGAAAAGATTTTATTACTTGCATATGGAGGCTGTAAAGGGACAACTGTAGTTAGTTTTAAAAGTGACTGTGTTTGCAGCCATCTTAATTGCACAACAAATCGTGTGATGCCCTAGAAGTTAGTGAGTAACCTTCTCTCAAACAAGAAAATTATCCATTTCAGTGCTGCCTGGAGTGATCCTATCTGCCATCTAGCAGTATTGACTTGACTAACTGTGACAATTTGGGGATGCTGAAGTCATGTGTAGCCTCTTTACCTTGCAGGTGGGGGAGCAACCTCATTCTGCACAGCTCAGCACCTGGAAATTTCAGTTCTCAAAGGGCCGCTTGCAGACTGGATGTCCCAATTAATGGCTTCCAGGTTTTTGCCAGTGAGAGACCACTGCATAATCAGTAGCTCTGTGGTACACTGTCTTCTTCTGTGGTCCTTCCAGGCTACTACTGCCTGCTCACCCCTGACTATTCTGACTGAACCTCTGGATGAGGCCTTTCACCAAGCATTCAGTTTACATCTGAATCCTTGGAATACATCTTTGTGTCTGACAATGCTGTGCACTGAGTCTTCCTTTTTATTTTGTCCCAGAAGCTCTTCAGAACATTTAATTCCTTCTTTAAATTGTTGGGGTTTTTTCCCAATTCAATGCCTGTATAAAGCTTCCTCCCATTTCTATTGTTTTGCAAATGTTGTTCATTCTTTGAGCTACAGTCAGTCTCCTACTGCTTGTCATTATATATTTTTATTGTGGGTTTTTTGTCCCATTTTACTTTTCTCTCTTTTCTTTTTCGAATCCAAACTGCATCATAAAAGAGCTAACTACTTAATTTCTCTGTGTTCAAGCTTGGTAGCATATAAAACTGAAATAACAAACAGACATTGACTTCTGTCAATGTGTATAATAAAACATCATCCAGAGAGATTGAATATGGAACAAAATAAAGCTGGCATTCACTGAAACATGAAGCCATCGTTACAGTCACCATTATAGACCTGTATTAAGAAAAATTACTGTAAATTTACATTTTAAAGAGATGGAATTAGAGACCTAGGAAATGCAGTTTGTGTTCTATCAGGAAGCAAAGCTTTCAATTACTGTATGACTGAGGCACCCTACAAATACTGTGGTTTTTTCCCTCTAGTCAGCTGAACCACTTGCAACAAACTGAGCTTGATGTTGTCCTGACCTATTCTTAGGAAGGTTGCTTGAGGTAAAACCACAGTCATATGTGATTTAAAACATGTTTCTCTCAAACTCTGACGACAAAACTCTGGGACAATGGCTATTTGGCCTGTTCTTTGGTACCAATCCTGCACTCCCATCATCCCTGCTCAAGCCATTGCATCCCCATCCTGCATCCGTTTAAAACAACTTAAGCTTTTTGCCTCTGTTGGACCGATGTTTCCTAACTTAGTGTTTCATTAAACATTTATTTTTTTAAACAGCCACTTACAAACTGAATGTTGCTGCATTTTTATTAGGACAGTGATGTGTTGTTGGGCCTGAAGAAAAAAACCAGCACACATCCGTGATTGTTAATAAGACTGACAGCTCACAAATCCTAAACAAAAAATCTTCTGCTCTGGAAGGTTGTGGTCGAGCAGTTATATATAATATTGTGATGAAGATGACAGGGGTTGCAAGATCATGTCTGTTTATTTACAACTAAGAGGCTTAAAACCAAACATTGTTTATGGTAATGCATAAGCTTGGTAAACTCATTTTCTCTCTCATCAATTGTGTTTGTTCTGTAGATTGTTTTTGAAGATCCTGTCACAGAATCTGACCTTTGCAATTGACCATGTTGTTGTGTAAGGTATTTAAGGTATTTAAATTTCCCTAATTTACAGATTTCTTTAGCCCATGGACCAAAAAAAAAAAAAAAGACTCATTTCAGACATATTTCTTCAGCCACTTCTCATTCAGTTTGTGGTTTCTGCAGCCTTGCACACCCTCTGAAGAAAGACACAAGTGTTGTTACAAAGTACTGTTTTGGGATTTGAATATGTGAGCGCCAATGAAAACTTAAGATATTGTAGTGTATAGCTGGATGAACACAGAGCAACATTTCTTTATAGTACCTCATGACAGTAATTTATCAATTCTACTTGTCTTGAACTTATTTCCAAATACAGGGAAAAAAGGCCCCACAATCAAAATTGCTGCTGTTTCTTGATAGTATAGGAAAATCATGGATAGAATGGTGCTTTTCATGACAGCCATATAGCTTCAATTTTAGCTATTTCCTTTATGCTTTACCATGTTTTCATATGAATTAACTAGCTCCTAAAATACTAAATGTGGAGCTTACTAAAAACCATAAATTGGGACTTGATGCCAAAATCTGGTCTTAAGAGTCTGATTTTGAACTTTAGGGCATGCCTTGAGTCTCTATGCTGTGAATTTTTCTTGAATATGAGAAATTAAAGGGATTGACTTTTACCTTCTTCCTGTACAACCTTATCACCCAATTAAATGAATGCTTTCTGAATATTCTTAAATCCTTTTCAAATTACTACAGAAATTTCACTGGACAGAGATGTTTATTAATATCAACTAAATGCAGGCTTAGCCTTCGTAAAAAGAGAAATTTGAGATATTATGTCTAAATTATTGGTATGGGAACAAAAGCCCCTGATCCCTCATCACAGAATACATGATAATGAACATACAGAATTAATGTATGGCAATTTCTCACTCAAGTGAGTGAGTTTTAGCAAAGTAAAAACCAGCAGACCTGGATATTTCATGTCTGATTGAATACAAGTGTTAAGAACTCAGGCCACATTTCCAGAGGACTGGAAAGCAAAGACTTGCAGACCACCTGCATTCAAAAAACTGGGAAGCCAAGCTTCCTGCAGTACGTACATTTAGCTATGTTGGGAATACACTGTGGGGAGACCCAGCTGAAAACAGAGGTGGCCATCAAATCTGCATGTTCAGGTGTCCTACATGAAACCTTCAGCTAGGCTGGCACATAACTTGTTATCGTCGTGGCATTTTCCCAACAGAAGAGCTGAGTCCAAAATCAGGAATATATTATTAATTGTTCTTGCTTTAGGACGTAAGTGAATGTTAAAAGACTAATAGGATTTTATATGTCCTTATCCTAGGTATTCATGTGTTGAGTGTGAAGCTGATTGTGATCTAAACTACACTTTTAAAAATAGCTTTATTTATAGCATTATTCACCTGGAAGAGAGGTGATGAAAACCATAGCTTAAAGCATTTGAGGTGAAAATAGAGCCTTAAAACTACATGATTTTATAAAAAGCTCTTATTGAAGCAGTTACTCAAAGCATCTTAAAGGAGATGCACCTGAAAGAACAGAGGGTCAAAACTCATGTGAAGTGAAAAAATAGGTTGAAGTATAAATGTAGGAAAAGTTTAAACTGGGGGAAACTAATAAGCTGGCAATTGTCCAAACCTGAAAAATACCAGTAATCTTCCTTCCTTTAGGAATCATAAGCAATCAGCTCTTTTACTAAATAACATATTAATGTGCAAGGAGGAGGCAATGCATTTAGAATTTATATAATGAGACAAGTTAAGTTTATAGAATGAGACAGAATGTCCAGTGAGGTCAAAAGTGTAAATATTACATTTGTTCCTTATCACAGGTGAATAAATCAGTTGAATAATAAAATCCACTATTGTGGATTCCCTTCAGAGACAGACTAACACCAAAAAGATTTGGTGCTCCTGATAATGTTCCTTTTCATTTTAGTAGAGGCAATATGCTTTTGTTTATTTATTCAAACCTCTCTCACTAAATTACCTGCTTTCTCTAACATAGCAAATTGTAATGTCCAAATCCCATCCATATTAAAATTCAATAAACATAGTATTGCTTTTCCTTCTAAGAACAAAATAAAAAATCAAGCTTAGGAAAAAGCCAAGAAAAAAAAAGGCCTTCATAAACCAGAGGTTTCCACAAAGAAGGCTTATTTATAAATAATACTTATGTTTTTATACATGCCTCCTCCAATATACAAAGATATATTTTCCACGGAGATAAAAATGAACAAAAGTATCCTCAGAGAAATATCAACAAAATAAACTGTTCAGGGAGTTTTTTTTTTCTATCATGCCTATCTATCTCAGGGTTTTTGAAAGCTGCTCTGTTAGATGAAATTCTTTCCACTCAGTTTGCTCTGCAAGGATGCTGTGGTGGAGATGAAGTGGCCCTTGCTGAGGGATAAGTCCTTCGAGGGCCCTTTGGCATCTGCCCTTCAAGCATCTGGATAATCCAACTCATTTTTACATCCCCACGTTCCTCCTCCCACAGATGGCATCAGCTCCATCCATTTCCCACAGGCCAGCATGGCTATTAGGGATATCTCAGCAAGGTTCTTCCAGTGCTCCCTCCCAGGCACCAGCTGAAGTGTGTGTGTACCACACACAGCCTGTGACTGTACCACATGGCCCAGGTTGTAGAGACCTGCCTGTCTCACGTAATTCCTTCTCAGAGCCTTAGAGCCTGGGGATGGGAGATTGTGTGAAAATCACTGCTCTTATCTCTGGTGGCCTTCAGGTTCTCCAGACTTGATCCAGGTGTACTGGATCACGCACAAATCACTTGCACAGGGGTGTCCTGCAGGTATTAAAAGAGAGGGCTTTATGTGGGACTGGAGCTGAGCACACCCACACGATGGGTGTGAGGAGCAAGGCTGAGCCAGAAGGATGTGTGCCTATTTGTAGCAAAAGTCCATTTTGTCCAGTTTTTCTTGAGCAATTCTCACTCTGAGCAAGAGCAGCTTCAGGTTATGCCTGAGGTGTCGTGGGTCCATCTGCTTGCCATGGCTGCTGAGGAAAAAGTACAGGTTCTCCTGAATCATCTGCTGGTCACCCAAGCACATTATAATTGGATGATATGACCTGAAGCTTTAATGCTAATCTGCTATGCAGGTTTTAGTCAAGTGGAAACCCCAAAATCAGTATTTTCCTGGAAATGCTGAATCAGAGCTCCAGGCAGTAGAGTACACTATGTATTATGATACACATGCTGAGTTACTCAGGGCAGAATTCCATCATTTGTGGGATGTTTTTTTCCTGTTGCTGTGTTTACATGCAAAACCTTTTCTGCATGTGTGACCTACAGACACTTCTCTGCCCTAAGAAAGCTCAAACAGGATAGAAAGTCTTACTGCTCTTCTTCCCCAGGCTCCTGCATGCCTTCCAAGGCCAAGGCACTTTGGACATGCACTGCAGTGGTGCCTGCAGCAATGTAGTGTAGATGTGTGAACATCTCCAAAAAAACAAAAGGGTAGAATGTGGCCTTTGCAGGAAAAAAGATGTCACTAATGTGTTACTGCAAGAAGGGGAAGATGTCTTTGCCTTCTAGCACCTATGAAAGATGTCAGTAGGTGGGAGCAGAAGGATTCAAAATATATGGAAGCTTGCATGGTGGCAAATGACTTTTGCCAGTCTATTTCAAGACAGTGATGTCAGTTATTGCAGATGTAATATTATTGTTATTTGCATTTGTATGGTTGTATTATCTGTGGAAGTCATTTCCAATACAGATACTAAAGCTATGCCTCCAAATCTCCTGTGCTACATAACTGAACTCAGGAGTGATATTTGGGTTGTGTCTGTCTCAGGGTTCACTTTCTGTGCTCCAGACAAAATACCTCCTGCAGGATGAAACAAGTACCAACTTTGTACATGTAAGACAAACCTCAGGAAATTTATTTCTTCCCAACACCAGTGTTAATTGCACAGGAGACAACCTATCCCAAAAATGTGAGCCACAGTAGAAAATGCAGTCCTTTCTGCAGATACAATGGTGTACTCCTCTTGCTTTATACACAATCAATATGTTGATGTTGTATACATAATAATGATATGTATAGGGGCTTTCTGGAGTTCTGAAACAGGAATAAAATCCAAGGCCAGCCATGGCAATGCATGTGTTTGAAGGAGCACTGCTCAGGCTATTTCCTCTACCAAATATTTGTGGGGTTTTTTTCAACCATGCAAAGAAACCCTTTCACTAAAAATCAGCATTAATTTTATCCTGGCTCTATATGCAGCTTAGCTATTTCTATATTTTAACCAATCTCCATATATCACAGGTAATTTGTTTAAATCATGAAGCCAGTCAGCTTATGACAAGGCATTGCCAGTATGGAGTGACTGACCCGAATCTGCAAGCATAAATTTGAAACATCACTACAACTTTCCAATCTCTTTCTTCCTTATTCATTTTCAAAATGGAGTGACTGGGAAAGAATAAAAAACTCAGTGTTTTATTTGTTAGATTGATTTAACTATTAATTTAACTACTTACTAGAAGAAAAGAAGTCATTGTTTAGTCCAACTATGCTATTTTCAATGAAACTGTTACTTTTCAGTGTAAGATCTTTCCAGTAATAAATCTTGCACAGTTTCTTGGAAATCAGTTATTTGTATCAAACTATATTTTTCTTTACTTGTATACCAAATTCACTCAAAGTTTGTTAACCTATATTGATTGTTTCTATTAAATAATATTGAACAGTTTAGAGATTAAAAAATGTCAAATTCCTTACATTTTATGGTCCCACATGATTTTTGAAAATATGTTATATGAAGGGAAAATTTTGCCTCAATGGGGATGGTTATAACATAACCCCCTAACTGTTCCTGGGGTTGTCATGATGAAATAATTCAAAATTCAAAGGACTGCATCTGATGAGTTTACCATTTATGACTGGGAAGAGGACTCCAGATGCTTTTAATATCAAAGGTCATATATTGTTAAGATACAAATTTGCTGCACCTCATACAGGTCAGCCTAGCTAGGCAGTAACAAACAGGTTTACACTGAATCAAAATTGCTGTCTTATTTTCTCTGAAAACCCCCAGAAATGGACAAGTTGTTAAAAGAAATTTAGCTGTTCATGTTCCAGTGCAAGCAGTTATGGTTAGAATGTGTGAGAACCCTGAATTTTAACTGCAATTTTACAGCCTGACAAACTACCAGAGTCTTTCTCTCTTGCTCTTCCATCCTATAAGGTGGAAGTGGTATTCAACCCACATTTACTCTTCATAAGTGTTATGATAGAAACAAAAAATATGTGAGGTGTTTGCAAATTTAATTACTGTTTAAGTACTGTTATGCATTATTACCATATGATTCATTAATCCTCTAATAGATAACTTGCTTCCTAGTTGCACACTCTGTAACCTATTTCCAGGATATATCATGACCACATGGAAATTAATTTTTAAAGCTTTATCTTGGGTATTAAACAAAATTATTTATCGTAGAGGCATCCTGTGAGTCACTAACTCTCCTGAAAACCTTTCTAGTTCAGCCGGAGCTCTGAAATAAAATTTCATTCATGTCACTGAATCAGCCAAAGAAAAAAACAACTCAAAACTAAATGAAATTAACCCTAAATTCTCAAAACCCCTCTCATTTCACTTTAAACAACCATATATTTGTTTTAAAAGAATTTCAACTACCCAGTTTATAGAGACAATCAGTTATGAGACTAATTCTCATTTTGCAAAGACCCTTATCAAGCTCCAAGAGCCATACAAAAATGTGAAGAGATGGCTTTTTTATATCCTCGAGAGACAGTGTCTACTGTCTCTCGAGGATATAAATTTTAAAAACTAAGAACTTAACTTGGAAGTTCAAATGTTTTACCACATTTTTATTGCAGTTTCTTGATGTACATATTAAGAAGGATGCCATAGTATGAAACTGTAGTATGAATAGTGTAAGAGAAAAAGCCACTTGGCTGAGTATCAGCTTCATACTTACATTAAAACCTGTATTGATCATGATCTATTTCAAGTTATTTTCCCATTTCATTTTTATACTTTGGGGCATTTGTGACATTTTTCTTCTGTCTGTCCAGTTTGTGGGTCACTTCTGCAAAGTGTTCAAGACACTGAATGGTCATTTTGGTCAGTAGAAGCAGGGTCTGTGTTTGTCCTGCAGGACCAAGTCTTTCAGTATCAATGCCACAATTATCTGATTATAAAATGGATAAATATTCATACAGATCAACACTTGAAAAAACTTGCCCTTAACCTCTGCACACCCTCAGGCCACAGTCCTGTATGGTTGCCACATGCAAAAGTTATCAGCTTGTTCGGGCAGCTCCTCCAAACTTTAACCTGTGGAAAAGAACTCTCATAATGTTTATCCTGACCTCATTAATTGGGACAGATATACATCTAAGCTAACCTAATATGGGACTTTCCTTATCAAGCATACTTAGCAGATCTTTAAACTTTATTCTGTTCTATTCTTTCCTTCCTTTCTGGGGTTAAATTATACATAAAAGCCAGAAACACACCCTTTGAAAGTTCTGTTGAGAAGTCAGCACTTATTTTACTACAGGGAAAGCGAATACACTGATGGTTGATATCATCAGAATGCCCTTAATATTTGACTCCAGATCTAAAATGCATACAGGCTGAGAAGTATTTTGGGAAAGAAAAATGATGCGTTATGTGAAATACAACTGCTTCTTTTAGTAGTGAGATAACCAAGGCTACAGGGTAGTGAAACATTAGTGAAAACAAATAATGTAACCTTGTGTCTAACATTTCAGGCCTTCACTGAAAATGTAAAGCTCTAAAAGAGAAGAAACCAAGAGCTTGTTTTTGGTGCAGGCTGGCATGAAATTGCTCCTTTTCACTGCTAAAAGCATTTCCATTTCAGTGCACACTAACTATTTTCTTTTCCCTAATTGAAGATTTTATTACTAACTGAATATGTAGGAAATGCCTACCAGGACCCCAGAGCCCTTGAAAAGAATAGTTTCTTGCTAACTTGTTACTTATTGCAAGCACTTGGGCCTCATTAATAAGCACATGTCCTCCTCAAGTTAGCTGAAATTAGTAGTGCTTAGATTTAAAGATGACTCAGAAAGAGTGGGTGTAATTCCACACGTTCATATCAAAAACATATTGATGGAGCAAAATTGTGTGCTGTAGATACAAATCCATTGGAAAAATTTTTCAAAGACATGAAAATTAATATCATCAACACCTAACTTTCTTTGCTGGCTTCTTACTCTTATATTGTTGGAAAATCTAATTTTCAAATTGGCTTATTATGCCTAGCTAAAAAAAAAAAAAAAATAGTCTATTGCAATTGCCTATATTAGTGGAGCAACATAGCCCTCACAACAGGAAAAATAAAATAAAGCATCAAACTTATGTAACATTTGTAGATTGGCAGGACAGATTTTGCTTCTTTAACAGTTGCTACTTAAACCAATGGCATCAAAAAAAACAAATGAATTCATTATCATATTAGACTTAAAACAAGATGTGTTTCCCTACCAACAAGAATGAACTCACCAGAGAATATATTTTAAAGCCAAATATACAACACTGTTTAAAAACTAGCAAAGCATGGAACCAATTTTCTAAGTTAAAAAATAAAATTTCTAATTAAAAATGCCTCTTTGGATTTGCAGCTTCAAAACATTTCTGAAATATGGAGAGTGACTCAAAAGCAGGAAATGCATCTGTGAGGAAACTTATGCAAAACAAATCTAGGGAAATTTATGAATGGAGAATAAAAGAATCTCTGTTGAGGTGGGGAAAAAATCTGGGTGTGTTTTTTCACTAACACAGGGTTGCACTAAGGCTTAGAGAGCTTTTTTTTCAAAACTGCTGCTGGAAGTTGTGGCAGCAGACTGAAAAATGAAACGGGATTAGGTAGCACTTTGCATTTTATGTAATACTTCCAAGTTTTCAAACTACATGCAGTTATTGATGAATAAATCCTTACAACCACGGTCTTGTAAGTAGTGTTATCCCCTTTGTATGAGGGAGGGAAGGAAAAAGGGGAAAATGAAATTGAGTCACTGAGTCTATGGCTAAGTTGGAAAGAATATAAGTGTCTTACCTTAGTCATATGGGCAAAGGACAGCTGTGACATGTTTCCAACATGTTAACAGACAGAAATAGACTTCACTATTTAAATTCATCTCTAAAAGTTGTTTGAAAAGACTGAATAGAAATAGATTTCCACCTAAATTGCTGTGGTTTCACTACACTAATATCTGTGAACTAATGCAAATAACCCTGTCAAGCTGGCATTAGTGACTGTTCCCATTCTGTACTTGAGGAAGTGAACCAGGAAGGGGGTTTTTTTTATTTAATTATCACTGGTTTTCAGAAACTCCCCAGTGAGAGCTGGAGGCTGCCATACTGGGGTTTCTGCTGGCACCATGCTGAGCCCCTGGGTGCCCTCACAGTGCTGCTCAAGTTGTAGTGGTACTTGATTGCTCAGAGTATCTGACTGGGCAAGGTGCTATCATGATTCATCAAGACAGGTGTCCTCTGGAAAGAGCTCAGTATATTCCTGGATTATTAAATCATTGCATTTTTTCATTCTGTTTGGTATAGCTATGAGTTAGGTATATGCCAAGTTAGGTCACTTGAGTAAGTCTTGACTTCTTACCTTTAATCTTCCTTTCACGAAGCACTGGACTTTGCTGTGTCCAAATTGTGTCATCATTTTCCTTCAAGACATTGCATTCTGGCTTCAGAATTTCACACCTTATTATCAAAAGCAAAAGACTTCAGCAAAAATGATCTCTGTTTCACTGCTGAAAGTTATTTGCATTGGTGAGAAATTGGACTGATCAATGCAATGACAGATTTTGAAAAATCATTTGGAGTGTCTGTGCCCAAGTGTTTAAATAACTCTTCTGATGCCTGGACTGAATAGATTGTACCCATTTCCTCTGAACTTCTTTCACTCTGTTACTTTTATTTGACTTCAGCCTGCTGAACATGGAACAGTGAATTGATTTTCCTCTTCTAAAGAAATAGTCTTAAATAGTGGCAGTCATCAAGCTTTTTACATAAAGGCTTTTCAGACTTTATTAATTTAAATTCATATTAGAGTCCTTCAGGGTGTGTTCAGTAGTCATTTTTTTCAATTGCTTTTGCATTGTGTTTATTTCCCCTAAAAAATTCCCCCAGGCAGGGCTGTGTTCCTGACACGTTTCAGATTTCAACTCCCTGGCTTTGGCCTGTCTTCCTATATATATCCCGTTAGTTTTGCTGTTGTCTGTCACCTTGTGCATAAGCCAGACTGAACATAGCAAAGACCCAAATAAATCCTTGGCTCTGGGCTTTGAAGGGAGTAGGAGACAGGTTGTGATGTGCAGGAATAAGGAGAGAGGCTGGTTTCATCTGGCTTACTCTTTTGCAGAGTCCAGAGTAGATTTTGGAAGTGCTTCCCTATGTGGAACGTCACCTTCTCAGTACAACCTACTCTGTATTTGAACCAAATAGGACCAGTTCTCATGTACACAGAGCTGCAGCTAAATAGGATTGCTGGAGGTGAAAATGGAGACAGAGGAGATGTCATCTTGTGAAAGATAGTAACCAAGCATACAATGAGAAAAAGTATAATTTGTATAGTATAGAAATTTCTTCAAACCCCTGAACAGGAAATGCTTAGAGTTTTTTCTATGTCATTAAAACATCTTTAGGAAAATAATAAGCTATAAAATAAAATAAATAAAAAGCTTATAAAAATAAAAACAAAAGAATGGACATTGTGGTAGAACAGGTGACTATTAAAAACTGTAATTGAAAGTGGAGTCATAATGCAAGCATTTCTGTTTGAAGCCCTAAAATGGGTGAAGATAATAGAGCATTCAAGAGATGTCCATCTCCACACAGCTTGTGAATAGAAGTGATGTACCTGGTCTTTTTGGCACAAATCCATCGCATTGATTACTAAAACGTTTTAGCATGGCAGCCTAGTACCTTGACTAAAGATCACTGATTTCATTATAAAGCCATAATACAGTGGCTTTAAAAAATTTCCTTGCAATTTTTTCCCCATTCAGTATTGATGTTATTGTGAATATCTATTATGTCTTCTTGCTAACATAGTGCTGAAAAGTGAAGCACAGACTTATTCTCCATGACTGATATATATTATTTATAAAGTCTAGTTTAGTGTATTCTGAATTTGAGGATCAAGCTATTCCTCTGCCTCTAAATCTGTTGTTTATGGGCTACTGACCTTCAAAATATCAAGTCTTAGAAGACAACACAGTGTTTTATGTAAGTTGATAGACAGACAAATAGATGGGTTTCTATTAATAGGCTGATTGCTGTGACTGAAAAATTTAGTTATGCAAATGAACAATCTTTTTCTCTCTGCTGAATTAATTATTAAGGAAGAAGAACAGAGACTGAGACATGAATTTTCAGCAGAAGTATAACTCAGTGTTTTCTGAGCCTTGGCAAGACTGTGCCTGTCCTCCTGAAGCCATATCCATCCCAGCCTGTGGCTGCAGGATGCTCTGGATGGCCAGTGCCCAACTCTGGAAGACAGAGGAGTTTCAATCCTGTTCCTTACTTCCAAAAAGGAGGCTTGGTATCATGGAAAGTCTTCTACAGGATTTCTGAAATGAAGCACCACAAATTCTATCCACTCTACATTTTGGTTGACTAGATGGAGGCAAGGACTCACCTGAAAACAACAGAGACTATTCCAGGAATTTCATCCCTCCAGACTGACTGAGAAAGCATTGGAAGGTGATGATGAAAAATAATCTGTTAGCCCAAGTTAGTTAGGGGTTAAATGAATCAAAGTCAAGCCAGCTTGCTGGGCTGCTGCTAGGCAACAAGTAACTCTGCATTCAGAAATTCCCCACTAATTGATTCTTGACACCATTCCCCCTTGGTTTGTATAAATAGGGAGCTGTTGCTGGGTGATGGAGAGGAAAAGCTGGGGTGTAGTGAGCACCTGGCCCTGGCATATCCCGACAGGTGAGTCAGACATGCTGAGTCATTTCCCCTCAAGGAAGGGGTTCAGTGGCTGTCAGGGATGAATTTGTATTTGATAAAGGAATACTGAATTCATGGAGCAAAGAAATCTGCATGAGCCACACGAAATACTGCAGTATGTCACCATTTAACACATGTCCACTGAACACACTGCTTTTGCATGCACTTGGCTCTTTGCTTTTATGTAAGTGACCAACAAAGGAAAGGGAGCCAGCCTTCCTTACATGGCTGATGTTTGGCAGGCTGGCATACTGGGTGTAGTGTCAGTGGGATATCCTCCATGTGGAAACCTCAAAGTGCACAGAAAACGGAGCTGGAGCAGGGATTTATGGGGGTTAGAGATACTGGAAGAGTCAGGCTAATGTAGAAAGCTTGCCTGAAGGAGAAAAGCAAGCCCAGCAAGTGTCTGAGTCTTAAAATCCTCTTTTATTGATGGCTCACTTCTGGAATCTTTATTATATTGGCTCTATGCCTAACCCTGATAAGGTTTTACCCTCACCACCAACTACAAGGCTCAGGCATTTTAAAGATTGCTTCATGAATTAAGCTATTGTTCCTTATAAATAAACCCTAATTCCTCTTTTTTTCTTTCTCATACATTATTTATTTCCTAGCTCTTTCTTTAGCTGCAGAGAAATGAAAGACAGAGAAGGAGGAGTACAGAAAGGAAGAGAATGAAAATGGGATGTTTCAAAGATGATAGGAAGGACATGATTGTTTTTTGACAATGCTAAAAATTCCCTTTCATGATATGGAGGTAATTGGCAGATGCCACATGTCTATATCCAGCATGCATATGCTAAAATGTGTAATATTCTTACTCTATTTCTTTTCTGATATGATAGAAAAACATGCAATATTACGATTTTTTCTATACATTTCCATATTTTCTTGCAGGGGGATATTTCTTTTTCTTTGACATCCTCTGTGAAGTGCTGTGTTTGTGCTGCTCAGGTGATATGTCTCTCTAAGCAGCTGGAGGGTGGGGGTGAAAGAATGCAGTTTTCAGACATACATCAGTTCTGAAGCATATTGAGTGATAACAGAGATCACTTGGGATTTTTTCATTCATTGCACTTGGCCAGTACCTTCAAACACAGTTTCATTTTTATGTTCAGGGAGTTGCATTTAATTGATATTGACCACATTAATCTCCCTGTTAGATGGAATGTGACTACTGCCAGTGAGCACTACACCATATTTTTGACAGTTTCATTTATAAATCAGTAGCTATTCCACACATATTTGCACCTGAAAGAGTGCATTAATATATTTTGGCATGCTTTCCAAATATGTTGCTACTGCTTTTTTTTCTATGTCTAATTACCTCTCGCTACCTTTATTTTTTTCATTAGCAGTGACTAAATATATTTAAAGATCAAATAAGAATTTTCCTTTTTATTAGAATTGCAGGTTGTTTGTGTAAGGTACAAGACAGAGGACCTGACTAATATACATTCATTTATAAGTAAGAGTATCCTGGTACACTTACCCTTTTTGAAGTAGAAAAGCATTCTGAAAGTATTTAGGCAAATTTAAATCCTGACCTCGGTTGCTTGCTATTCCTCGAGGAACAGCAAAAGTGAAATGCACTACCCATGAGAGCAATATGGAGCTGAGAGAAAAATCAAAGTGACATATTTATTCCTTTTTCTTTCTAAATTACATCTAGTTCTCTCTTGATGCAAAATAGTTGTGCTGCCGTTTCATACAGGCTGCCAAGAACAGCTGAATAAGCTCTGTCAAAAACACTTCCTCTTTCAGTCTCAGACCTAGTTACATAGCAATATATATTGCATATTATCTAATTAACACCACCTCGTTGCTCAGAAGTCTACCAGTTGCATCAGTGCTCTTAAACTACCTTTTGCTCTTATCAGCACCGCTAGATTCGCCCTGAACTTCTCATTATTTCCAAATAGTTAGGATTCAGTGTATAGTACATGCTTATCTGGATAGCAATGCAAAATTACTTCTTGCAGAGGCAGGCCACATGACAAAAAGCTGATGCCTCCCTCATGGGAAGCCTGAGAAGCCCTTCAGGGGGATCCAGAGATTCATCTCCTGTGTAATTACAAGGATGCCTTAGAGAGTTCACGTGTAAGACCAATTAGTCACAGAGTGTGCATTCAACTGCAATGCTTTCTGTCTCATCTCTAACATTCTTTGCCACTTTTTGCAGTATCTTAGAATCAGAACTACAAACAGCATGGAGATTAATTTAACACTAGGTGAAAGTAGTTAAAGCCTACACAGGAGAAGAACATACCTCCATCACTCTTGGAGAGCCAAAGCATATCTACACATGCTTTAAAAAGAGATTTTAACCTTGGACAATCTTTGGAAAGACTAACTAAAGAGAACACAGCCACTGTTACCAGTGGTGTCTTGCCTAGTTACCTTGCTTTATGAAAGAAAGCACAATTGCTCTATCAATTTCCTCTAATGATTCTGTATTGTTCAATACTGTTTCTGTTAAAGGAATAACTATTCATTTTATTGTTATTATTAAAATATTGGTGCACAACAATAAAAATTTCGGTGATGACTTACATGTACCAGAGAAGTTATTAGTTCTCCTTGTATAACAGATCTTAAATAGAAATTAATTACAATGAGGACTTCAAGTAACCTCAGTAATAAAGGAATTGCCATTGTCTGCATTTGGAATTCTTACAAGGCAATCATGCAATCGATAACAATATCTACTGGGTTCCAGCATCACTGTATAAGCACTATTTATGACTGCTTGCTGGCAAAGCAGTTACTCCATTTTCCAAGCCAAGTTTCAGTGAGAAATTCTGGCAGCAATTAAAGAGCTTCCAAAAATATGTATGTGAATTAAATAAGATTTCAGTTTTTTAGACATGATCAACAAGAAAAGGTGAATTAAGTCTCATACTGTGACTTCTATTAAGGTCTTCTATTAATCCTGTAACTTTCTTTTTTGGATTTTGGCACTAAGATAAAGAAGGTAAGGTGCTAAGGTAGAAACAACCTCCTCCTGTTTAGATTAGGACATTCTAAGGTAATTACATTTTTCATTTCTACAACTTCTCATTTACTTGCTGTTGAAGAGGTTCTATTTAGTTTGTAAGACTAAAATCTATGTATTTGTGATCCCTCACAAATTTGCTGAAGAAGAACAGGGGCTTTGCTTTCAAATTCAGCCTTTCCGTGGTGCTATCAGTTTCAGAAATGTCCTCAGGAGCATCTTCAGGCAGCTTCACCTCATGTCTCCTTGTGCTATACATGAAATAAAGGTCCTTATGACCTGGAGCTGCCTACAGAAGGGACCAGGAAATATTCAGAACAGGTATATCTGGCCCAGCTGTTCCCCAAAAAGCTGCTGTGAGGATCTGACAACTAGATAGGGAATATGGAGTCTTGATGAGGGGAGCACCCAAGATTTGATGTCAGACCTATATTTATGCTCCTCTCAGTTTGTGTCCAGAAGGATCAGGGGACATGCACTGCACTGGGTGTTTTAATGCCTGCAGAATCACTTGTGTCAAACATGAGCCCTATGGGCAGCCAGGTTTGCCCCCACCCCTTCCTTCATGCTTTCATGCACTTGGATAGCAGCATCTGTCGATGAAACCCCTGCCAAAGAGAATATCATCCTGCCCAGAATCCTCACAGCTACACAGATGAAACTGAATACAGTAAAGAAGGACTAGATTAATATTTCATGCTTGCTGCAACGTGATTTTTTAGCAAACACAGTTTCAAAAGCAAGAGAAGGATGAATCAGCATCTGATTTTGTAATAATTTTTTGGAGATTTTGCAGAACTGTCTATTATTGACATAAGAGTGTGATTTTTTCAGTCTCATATCCAGCATAGTAATGAGATATTTGAGAGAGAGCCCCTGGGTGTTTTGGAAATCTCAGGACAGGCAGAAGGATTCACACAGAACCATATCACTAAAGATCCCTGGAAATTAAGTGCACATGAAGTAAAGGAGAAAAAATATATTTCCAAAACTGTTACCTATAACTTGCCAGGCCTCAGCAAGGGGAATGACACACTGTGCAAGCCTAACCAAATTCTTCATGAGCAGAAAGCTCAGATCTCTCAATCTGTCCACCATTTTCTCAACTCTTATGGTTTACCTATTCTGCTCAATAAGAAAGAACATAAATCCTTAAAGGAGTAATGTTGGTGGTCACTACAGAAAGCATGTTAAGACAAGCAGAATCTTAGACCAGACGGAGCTGTGCAACAGCAACGGCGCTCAAGGTAGGATAAACAGGCACGTGTAAGTAGGAGGAGAAAAGTAATCAGACACTGTTTTGCTTCTTGAAAGTTTAAAATTGGAGTTTTTTTGTACACCAGATGTTCATGGGCTAGTTTGGGGTGGGAGCGTTGTTTTTTAAAGTAAGAACTCCTTTATTTGCAAAAGAATTTCCAGGCTGTTAAGAAGTACTTATTGGTTGTGTTTACTGACTCAGTGTAATTGTAAAAAGTTGTCAATCAAAATATGTGGGAGATTAAATATCTATGTTGACCATATACCTCACTGAAGAAAAAATTGACTTTTCCTTGTCCACTAATAATCTGCCAAAAAGTAGTTTGCATTGGAAATTTTCCATTTTTATGCTAATGCTACTTGACAGTAACTGACATTTCAGCACTGGGACCTATATAAGGACCTCAGGAGAAATTCAGAATTTTCTGTCTTAGAGCTGAGAGAATGTACAAAATATTATTTTTAATGAAAAAGGCTATGAAATGGCTATTTTTTGCATAGAACTAAAACCACCCACACACGATATAAAATTATCTAAAGCTACTTGTTATGCTGGAGATAAAATCAAACCTTAAGGCCTTAGTCAGTTCATTTCTCTTATGTCTAATGAAGTCTGTAGAACTACAAAAATATATAAAAAACCTGAAAGATTAATTACTATTGTTTTATGAAGTAATAGTTTAGGAACAAGTAATAGTTTAGGAACAAATAAATTGGTTTAGTGTAAAATAACTAAATTTTTTTCTGCATACCATTAGGATGTAGGAAATATAGTTGAGAGACAAAATATGCTGTAAGAGTCAGAAAAAGAGATCATCTTTTATATTGTTCACATTTTAGAAAAAAAACCAAAAACATGTTGATAAGGCAGGTCAGAAAGCAAAGGAAAAATTCTTTACATTTCTTCAAAATTCTCCTCTGCTTTTTCACATTTCAGATGTTCAAAGTTAGGGATGTCAGAATGACATAAGGACATACATCAGCAGTGAATCAGAACAAGTGCACTTCTAACGCGATATCTTGTCTCTAACACCGGCCACAGTGCTGCCTAAGGACAAATACAAAAATGGCAAGATGTACTATGTGATGCTTCACAAGCATGAAAGTATTTTGCTTTCACTGCTTAGGGGTCAGAATATTCAAAAGCTATGTGTTATTCCTTGAGTAAAACTGCTTAAGAAAACAGGTACCTTTTATAGCTACACATGAAAATTTACTATAACTCACAGATTTTCATTGACATTATGCTATTTCCATTGAACTAAAAAAATCAACCACCAGTAAATATCTCTGTAATACCAACGGCATCAACATCACAGTTAACTGCTTCCCGTACATCTTGCTCGATTTTAGTACAAATCAGAAGAATAAGTGTTTGTACTGAGCAGAAGCAAGGGGTACTTTGTGAAATGCATGGCTGCTACTAAGATAATTTTTCTCTTATTTTAGCCTGCTCTGCTCAAGGCACATCCGCTCCACTGGACTTTGTATCCAAATAGTATTCCTGCTGTTGGCCTGGCACCCAGAGAGGTTTGTGTGGAGAGCATGCACACAGGGAAAAAGCCTTCAAACTCTTGAGGCAGCAATGGATCAAAACAAACCTCTCTGTATAGACAAGCAGATCCCTATTTCATATTCACAACACATCATGTGCTCGGCTGGATCTTTTTTATGATTTGGAGAGATTTTAATAGTAATACTATAGCTCAATTTAATATGTATTCATGAGTCTTGTCTCCCTTTGCTCAGCAGAGCTTCATCAACCTGCTAAGCCTTTTTCTCTCTAATTTCAGTGTTTACCAGGGCTTGAAGCCAATCGATGCCCATCTTGCAGGAGGTTATGCCACCAGCACCACCTGTACCCTGCAGGAACAACCCCTGAGGAAAGTTAGGAGAGGAGGTCTATGAGTAGCAGGGATTATATTGAACAACCAGCAAGCACTTTGTATTCATTCATTCACTATTGTATTCATATTGAATTAAGAGACCTTGAAGTTGGAAAAAAGCAGCTGAATAATGATGCTAATTTACTAATAGGTATCCCTTACAGCTAATGGAAGCAGAACAAGGCCTGCATGTTTTGATAGATGTTACTTTTCTCAGTAAGAAAATAGCACTTTTCTTCATTTCTACAGTTCTTTTTTCCAGACATTTCTTCTAATCTTCTTTTGTGTGAAGAAGCGAAGTTAGTATTTATCCAATAGTGGCAAGTATTCAAGTGTACAAAAACAAACACGAAGAGCAAAAAAACTATGCAACAAGTGGGTTATATATGTCAAATAGATCACTTTTTCATCACAACATGCCATTCACTAATTTCAGGGTTTTTTTTAAAAAAATATGGCTGCTCAAATTAGCAGCAATTATTGCTATATTGCTATATCTACATATGGGGTCAAATCCTAATGTTAGCATCAGTCCTTCGTTTTATGACAACATGCTTCAAATTGTTCTGAAAAGATAATGAATTACATAGTCAGAGTATCACAATTGCTTGTTTGACAACAACCAACCTTCTTGGAAAAACATCCTTCAAGGAGCATTGGCAATGCTTAAGCAAGCAGTAAGTATAATATATGGTTTCCAAACCTAGGCTACATTGTAGAGTTAATTTAGGATGGTAAAAATATAAAGAGTTCTGTTATATATCCACCACAATAATAAAAATTGTAAAACATGTAAAATATGCAAAAAAGAAAATCCCTTTCTTACTTATCTGAAAGCATATTCTCATTGAAATGCAGACACATCGCAACACAAAGTCTGTGTACCTCAATGATATTTCATATAGTGATAATATTTTGCTTTATATAAGGTGGAAAAATTAATAATCTCAAGAATTAGGAATTACTTTCATGACAGATGCTGTTCGTTGGTAATTTTACAAGCATCTGTGCTTTCTCTATTTATGCAGCTATAGGATTTCCTAAAGTTGGAGTGGTTTAGCAGTATCCTGAAGGATTTCTGAGATTTGTGAGCATACTACAATTGACCTGAGTATTAGAACCTGCCAAAGAACCGTATACTCTCTGCACAACAAGTATTTGCTGAGGTAGGCTTCGAGCAAAATAGGAAAATTGAGATGTTTTTGTAGTATATCAGTCTGGATTAACGGGTTTGAGAGATGCTGTAGAGATGGTGCAGAGAAGATGGGTGGTAGAAATAATAACTTTGACAAAGCTGATACAAAGGAAGTGCCAAATAACACAGATTAATTCCCATCCCTAAATAAATCTAAAAAACCCTAAATCTGAAATATTTGTTATTCCATGGGCTTATTTTCAGAACTCATATATTCTGCAGAAGCCTTTTGCTTGTGTTCAGTCTCCATTGTTAAGATGCAGGATAACTGCAAGTGATCTCAAGCTAGATTGTATCTGTCCATTATAAGAGGGATCTCATTTTGGTTGGAGAGTGGAATTAAGGAAATATTTTCTTGGTAGAAAATTTTTCACTCACTTACCTTCCCAAAATGTAATGATTACTCCATATTAATAGTGTGTACTCAGTTATGACCACTGAACTGAGCTCTCCTGAAGCAAACACCGATAATCTCATTTATCACCTGAGAAACTGGTAGTTTTCCAAGACACTGTGATGCTTGACTGTTCTCCTTTATAAAAAATTCTATAGGTACTCTAAATGCATACAGCCATAAGCTCATGTTTTAGCTCAGGGTATCCTGACTTACACAGAAAACCTCTTCTATTTCTGAGAGGAGAAAATTTAGAAATAAAGTTCTTTCACTTCTTTTTCCCACTTTCTTTGTCTGTCTTGACTAGGGACCTGTACTCTTTTTTCTGTCTTGTTATTCCTGAATTTGTGAGATTTTATTCACTGTTTTTCATACAGGAAAACATAACCTATGTCTCAGATAAAGAAGCTGAGTAATCCTCATTAGTCTCTGTACTACTTTCTTGGCAAAAGAAAGACTGCATCATTGTGGTCAGAGATCCTCTGTGTTGTTTTTATACTGATGTAATTAAGAGATCATATCTGGCATGATATCTTTTCAGATATTTGTTAAGAAAAAAATTAAAAAGAAAATTCTCTTCTTCATGTTTGTACCTAAGATAAGAGACAGAGGACTAAGGTCTGTAGGCGTTCATGCATCTTTTTTAGTGGTTTTGCACCCCATCCATATTCCAAAGACAGTTTCAGTCATACCATACTAAAATTCTCCCAATGGCTCATGCCACATTTGTCTTCCCAACCCCACTCTCTAACCCTATGCAAAAGGGTCAAAAACCTCAAAGGTTTAATAGAAGGGAACTACTGCGCAGAATGTAACTAGAGTAAAACCATAGCTAAGAGTGTGAAACAGTCTCTGGATAGATTTTCCAGGTCAGGTTTTGTGCCACAGTATGGTAAAGCCGAAGATAAATGTTGTTGTGCCTATAGTGAGCATAAATATGGAATTACATATATATATATATGTGTGTGTATGTATCATGGATACTCCATATAGATAAACCTCATGCTATGACCAATTATATCATTTTCCAACTAATTTAAGGATGACCTAGATTCATTGTTTTGATTCTTTTCCAGATTTAATGTAAAAATAGAGGTTTTTTTTTCCCCCAAAACATTGCATTTTGAGAATGAAAAAAAAAATCCAGAAAAAAACTTGCATTTATGCAACCAATTTTTGTAAATATCCAGCTTGCTGAAAGTCTAGCTGCAACCATTTCATAGCAGTGCTTGGATCAATGCATCACTTACAATTCAGGTGTTAACGAAACAATTTCATCCACACATTAAAGACTGTGAAGTAATTCCAAATGAGTCAGAGAACCACTTACACTAACTACCAGGGGAGCAGTCTACAGGTGAAATACTTATAAAAGCTCTTGAACTATCTATCCTTCTTATTGCCTTCAATGAGCATAAAGCAAAGTAAATGTCACATTTTGTCCCCTGTGACTGCAAAATGCTTCTAAAGATAGGAATTCATTTAGTGTAGCACATGCATTTAACATTATAAAGTTGTATTTTATTCCTTCAGATGTAGGAAAATTGTATTAAAATCATATTCTTGCAAAAGACATACTGAATTTCATGTGATGAAACCTGATGGTAGATGACAGGAGATATGGAATTTGCTGATTTATTTTGGTTTATAATTTGTAGGTCATTTACAGTCCAAATTAAAATAGCAAATCCAGATTTCACCCAACCTCATTTCAAATACTTTGAAATAGATTTTAAACACATCATATTTTATCCCTCTTTTTAGGCATTGCCAAATACTGCATCTTGACTGGACTTCCAGGAAGCCCTCTGGTCCTTCCCCCATGCCCCGAAGCAGGAGCAAGCTATACCCTGTGCCATTCCTGACAGATGTTTGTCTCTTACTTTTAAAAACCCCAAGTGACAGCGACTCTACAACATCCCTAGGCACTCTGTTCTCATGTTATTCTACATTTGCCTGTGGAATTTTTCCTAAATGTCTAATCCAAGTGTCCCTTGCCACAGTTTAAAACCATTATTTCTTATCCTACCCTCTATAGAGATAGAGAATAGCTTAATAATTCTCTTTTTCCTTTCAATTGTCCTTTAGATATCAAGTTAGTTATCATACTCCTCTGTTGTCCTCATGGTCTCCGCAGGAAAGGCGTTGAAAAATGAGGAAGCAATATTTTCTGGTAATATTTATGTAATTATTGTCAAGGGAACAGTTTTTCTACTGCATCAGTTGTCTGTGGTATTTGCAATGGGATTATGTAAGGAGAAATGATAAAAGTGTTTATTTTTGTAATTCAGTGGGGACAAAATAAAACAAATAAAATGGTCTAATGGGAACAATTTCAAGAGGGGGGACCCTTCAATTAATTTTTTGGGCTACATTTAGCTGAGAGTTTCTCTTCCAGTCAAACTCCTTTTGTTTCCCTGACTGCTACTTGTTTAATGGGATGGGAAGGGGTCAGAACAAAAGGTAAGGGCAGTGCTTTACATGTGAGTGTGTGGGGATATCTGCATGTACATGTGCAGCAGGGGATGTTCTGGAAATGCTTCTGAAGATGTTTGCAGCCCCATGGGTGTAAGTCCTGTCAGGTCCTCGTGCCACTGGGAAAGAACAATGCCTACAAGGATGAGATTGGTTTCTACTGATCCTTTGGTAACTGAAGCAGCTTCTTTTCTTTCTCATAGTCAAATTTCCACTCATTTTGGCTTACCTGGGCCCTCTTTGTCTTACTTTGGATTACCTTTTAGTTGTCATTTGGGATCTAAGGCCTTTCCTCTAGGACAGCACTCACAGCAGTAGCCTTGGGACCTTGCATATACTTGCCCCCATTCTGTGCTGCCATCAGAGGACTCTTTGTCCAACCATGTTACAGTTTTGACTACAATGCAGCACTCTAAGGTGAAACCAGAAAAAAAATTTTGCATCAAAATTTTCTTACTTTTCCTCCCACTGTATATTAGGAGGAGTCCATTATGGTCACATCACATGTGCCTCCATGATGTTGGGTGTGGGATGTCAGAAAACCTCTTTCATGGTGAGGAGAGCAACTGTTATGCAGCATCTGTGAATTCATGTTGTCTACAAAAATCAAATCTTTGCTTAACTTTTATGCTTATATTTCCAGGATGTTTTGCAAGTTCCTCTCAAGATCTCTCTTGATATTTATGTTTTTGAGCTCATTCTTCACATTTCTTGAAATTTAGAGCCAGTTGAGTCAGTTAAAGAGCCAACTTCTCTGCAAGTTGAGTCATAACAGCCTTACCTTCTTTAATTTATAATTGTTATTACTTAATGATCTTGAAAGTAGCAAAATTAAAATGGTAATAAAGTAAACAGCATACAGAGATTAAATTTAAATGCTCAATAAAGGGGTTTTAGTAACTTTACATTACAGATTATAACGGTTCATATAATTCTTCCTGATATACGAGCACCATAGCAGCATTTGGTATTTAAAGCATCTTTTAGAAGAAATTTTACATAAAGCTAATTTTGCAGAGAGAAGCTCAAACTTAATTTAAAAGTGGAACATGGATTGCTGAGATTTTAGAGAGCTAATATAGAATTAAACAATAGAATAGTATTTTAGATAGCTGTTTTCCCCCTTACTTTAAGAGGAATACATAAGCCTCTGTTAAATCTACGTGAGAATTATGTGCCTCAAAGAATTCCAAAAACCTGCAAACAGCAGCTATCAGCAAAGAAATGTGAGAGATGCAGCCCTTCATGGCCTCTGACACTTCAGCTGTCAGCACCAACAAGTATTTTGGCAATAGTTGAACTTAGAAGAGCACAAGACAAATCATAAGAGATTTAAAGAATTTGAAATCATCCAGATTGGACAGCCATCCAAGCCTGGAAAGGCTTGAGAGGTAGACCTGTGCAAAACCCATAAAGTTCAACAAGGCCAAGTGTAAGGGTTGGGGCAATCCAGAGCACAAATAGGGGCTGGGAAGAGGATAGACTGAGAACAGCCCTATGGAGAAAGATTTATGTGTGTTGGTATACAAGCAGCTCAATATCTTGGTACTGTGTGGTCACAGCTCAGAAAACCAACCACATCCTGGGCTGAATTCAAAGCAGAGTGGCCATCAAATCAAGGGAGGTGATTCTGCCCCTCTGCTCTGTCTTCATGAGACCCCACCTGGAAGTACTTCATCCAGCTCTGGAGACCCCAGCACAAGAAAGACATGGGCCTCTTGGAGCAAGCCCATAAAGAGCCACAAAGATGGTAAGAGGGCTGGAACACCTCTCCTGTGAAGGCAGACTGAGAGTTGAGGCTGTTCTGCCTGGAGAAGGGAAGGCTCTGGGGAGAAGTTGTAGCAGCCTTCTAACACATAAAGGGGGCCTAGAGTAAGGTGAGAGAGACTTTTTACAAGGGCAATCAGTGATAAAAGGGATGGCTATAAAGTGGAAGAGGGCAGTTTTAGATCAGCTACTAGGAAGAAATTCTTTATTGTGAGGGTGGTGAGGCACTGGAACAAGTTGTCCGGAGAAACAGTGGATGCCCCATCCCTGGAGGAGTTCAAGTCCAGGCTGGATGGGGCTCTGAGCAACCTGGTCTAGTGGAAGATTTCCTGTCCGTGGCAGGGGGGTTGGAACTATTTGAACTCCATGGTCCCTTCCAACACAAACCATTCTATCATTCTTGTGTATTAACCTCTAATGTTAGCAAGCTTTCTGCATTTGCCCATTTTTACTCAGGGAAAGGTGTTGTAGCAGCATTGAAGGCACCATTCAGTGACTACCAGAGTGAAACAAAGCATTGAATTGCATGATGATGTATTTTCTTAGTTCTCAGTTTGCATTAGTTAGTTGTTTTAAAGCCACTTTCCATTGATAGCTCTGTATCAGTGCCTGTGTCCCAGGGCAGTGTGCAACTCAGGAAGCATTACATTTGCATAACTTTACATGGTTCTTGGAGACCACCCCATTGTCTTAATGTAAATATCATATGTAAAGTGATTTTCACCCACTTTTCACCTATTGTTCAGAATGCTTATGGGAACTAGATTTCCATAAAGTCCCTGAAAACTGCTTTTGATTGTGTTGGTTTCTGTAAGAGAATAAAATAGTATCCTAACAGGATTTTATGGCTAATCTTGCATGGTAATGATGAGATTTATTTACCTCACTACGGTATGTTTGAAATTGTATTTAAAGATTCATGTGGTGTTTATTCAGTTCCAGTAACAATTTCGTTTTCCACACAGCAGCAAGCCATACTCATAAAAATAAGACTCATTTTAAAGTATTGCCAGTGCACCAAATAAAATTTATGAACTTGGAAGTGTGTTTATAGTTTGAATGTTTCTTTTTTCTCTTAACCTAACCAAATGAAAAACACTACCAGTAATACATATGTAGTGCTTTGAGATATTTAAAAAGTATCTCAAAGAAGAAAAAGGCCTTCCTCAAACCTCTTCTGTTTTGATAAAGACCAAAAGAAATAATAGTTTATCCCCAGATTTTTATTTGATTGTCTGTGTAAGAGGCAAATATTTGAAATAGGACCATCAAAGTTTTAGTGCTCTTATTTGTCTATTAGGCTGGCACTAGTCTAGACCTAGAGTTTGTGTCCTCATTAGCAGCCAGTGTATTTTTCTGCCAGGAGAAGTGCCATATTTTATGGCAGCAGCCTAAGAAAAGCAAGTAGTTCATTAGTCCACACAAAAATTAAAGGTCACTGCTATCAGACTTTGTGATTCATTTGAGATCAGTGAAGTTCAAACATATATCTGAAACACAATAGTAAAAACAAACTGTTGCACGGCTCTTTAAAGTCCCATGACTCAGAACTTGATCTTTTCTGGTCTTCTGCTACAGTTTTTTTGGATGCTGAAGACAGAAACTAAAGAGTGACTGTAGCTTACAGAAGACAGCTCCTTTCTGCTCCAAGAAATGAAATTAAGAAATAACTGCATATACATAAAAGTTCTATTTTTCTTGAATATAGAGGTCCAAATTGATAAAGTAGAGGTTTAAATTAGTAAACAGAAAGAAAAAGTAAAGAAGTATGTTATATTTATCTATGCTGTTAGCTGACTTAAAGCAACTCAGTTCCAGGTTTCCTTGGAATAAAGCAGTTTATAGAATCTATGGGTCAAATACGTGAGAGCATATCCAGAACTTTTCTGTATTCTACCATGAATATTTGGTACTTATGTATATTGCCTGTTAACCAGACAGAAAAATGGTTTGGTTTTTTTTCTGTGATGAGCCTCACCATTGTTGCACAATGAGAATCATATTTGATTAAAATATCTTTTTAAAGCATGCAGCATCTGTTACTTCTGCTCTCTGTCTCAAAATTCCCATGGAGTCTGCTGTAATTGTTCATTAGACCTCCCAAAGCTACATTTAATGTAAAACAGCTCCATTAAATATCATTCATCTGTTGGAAATGAATCTAAATACAATCCATGTGCAATGCATGGCTGATTCTAAAGTAATGACTCCTTTCATGCACAACAATAAGCCTTACTTCTTACTTCTTTATATAACACACTGAATTTAACATCATATTATACTCATGCAACTCATGTTCATGTTAGCAGTAAAAAAAAACCAAATCCCAAACCTTAATCCACATAAATAACTGCTCACTGTAGAGGGCAGATGCCTGGCAAAGAGAAGAGGCAGACTTTATTTCAAGTCAGCCTCTGAATTTTTACGGTCTTAGGCTAGTCATTAATATCTATGCTGTAATTTTACAAAATGTAAAAGAGGGATAATGATGTCTGATGACTCTGTGGAAGTGTTTTGTGTTTTTATTTTACTTGAAATATTATTGCTGCTGTTCTTCAAGGAGTCAACCTGTCCTATGGGATTGTGGAGGAGTTTCAAAAAACATAGAACATGAATGAGAAAGTTTTAAGAGTCTCAGACAGAAAGTAAGTTAAATATTCAAGGATTTCAGTCCTGCCTGGGACATATCAGGCATGGGAACTGAAAACACAAAATGCCCTTCTCTATGCCCACAAAAGCCATAGGTCAATGGGATATACATATTTCCTCACAAAGGTCTGTCAATGAAGATGACATTACACCATTCTGAATGCTTGATCATTTCAAGAGGATTTTATGGTTAACGGGCTCTTGAGATTCATTGACCTTAAGTGAGCTACAGCTTACTGTAAACAACAGGTACCATCCCCTGTTCAAGGATCTTACAGAAAAAATACCAATATCCAGATCAATCCTCCCACCCCTCTAAAAAAAAAAAAAAAAAAAGGAAAACGAAAGAAAATTGCACGGAAAATGAACAGACTATAAAGGCCAGCCAAAAGTATTTATTTACCTAAAAAAAAATTTTTTTAAGTGTATACCTGATACTGGACGTGACAAGGGAATGCTGGTTACTTTTAAGAGTTTCATTTTGTTCCTTCACTTTTAATTTTTAAGATGCTGCCTAACAATATGTTTATCCAAAAGAGAAAATATTTCATGGTTGTATTTAGTAAAAAATATCAGTAGTAAATATTGTGTAAAGTGTACAGATATTTTAGGTAAGCAAAAGAATAGACTTTCCAAGAACAATACAAGACAATAACAACAACAACAACAAATATTACCAGTTCTGTAGATATGAGCATACTTGATTTTTATTTTCTGCTCAGAAATTGTGCATGTGCAGAGTCTGCCAACTAGGATCACAGGACAATTAATTCCAAATATTAGCAGTTCAAATAAAGCACTATTTTTTAAATTTCCAGGTTCCCTGAGAAAATGACAGAATTTCTATCCTACCAGCTATGTATAACAATACTGTATGGGAAAGCATGAAGTCTTTTAGTCTTTCCACTCTGTGTTTAGTTTTTCCCACCATTTTGAGAAACACCTGCATTAGTGGTATAGAAAGCATACTTTCAAAAAATTGTCTCTTTATTCTGTTTACACATTCTTAATACTATCAAAAGCAAGGGAATTGAAGAAGATATCTTCAGCCTTAAGGCCAGAGCACTGATAAAACCAATGTGTATGAAAACCTTTGAGACTGTTGTCGCAGATTTCAGCAGACTCTGTTTAAAGCACCGTATCCAGAAGGATCTGTGTACCTCTGAGTGGCAATCCTTGTCACAACAAGGTTACAGCAGATAACTGACTGCAATTCTCATTTGCAATGAGTAAGAGAGGGAAGATTAGTCATTCTGACTCTTTCCATCCATCTTTACAAAAGGTTCTGATAGCAAGAAGGGTTATCATGAAAATACAAAATACACATACATTATTGCAGCTGCATAAATTAATATCAGTATTAAATTCCCTTGCATTTCCACTGTGAGATAATCACTCTCAATAAAAATAATGTTCATGTAGCTATATTGTAGAAAGGGACATTTTTTCAATAGTTAATTGAAATTCACTTCTTAACTGTGATGAGAATATTTTGTAAGTCATTTCATGGAAAACAAGCTGGTTTTGTGTGGGGGAACTAATGGAGCTGCATTTCCAACAGATTTGTGACTTGTCACTATCCTGTCATTTAAAGGAAATAAATATCTCAGGTCACCTTCTGATGCCTGTTGTCACCTTTTTTCAGTTCATCCCAGGATCCTCTGCTTCCTCTCCTGTTCCTTATTTATCTTTTCCTGAGCTGTGCTGAGATTGGGTTAGAATTATTCACAGTGGGTAGGCATGAAGCTCTTAATCAGCTGGCTGATATCTGAATGAAAAGAACATTTTTTTAAATTTTCTGTTTCTCAGGAGATCAGGAATAGAATCCTGAGGAGACCTCACCCCCTTTGTCAGATTTTAGAGAAATTGGCTAATATATTAAAAAAATATATTATAGAATATATTATAGAAGGACAGACAAACAATCACAGACGGTGAAATGGGATTCTCACTATCCCTCTTTCCACTCCAAACTCAGAAAATGAATGTCAATCACAAAATTCCTCTCTGTGTTGGCTCACAGTGACTTAGATCAGTGGATCAAACACTGTGCTGGTCAAACAGGCTGGAAAGCTCTTGCAAAGTAGATGCCCTTCAGCACAACAATATTCTAGCTGACATGTATGACAGTTGCATGCACACTGCTGTATCTCCAAAGCTAGGCTTGGGAAATTTGATTTGGACTGGAACAAGGGGAGTATTTTTTCTTTGAAACTGGACTATGTAAAGAACAGTGCAGAGTTATTACGGTGCACAGCACTACCAGCATTGCTATCAAACACAAGACTTCGCCTACCAATCAAGCAACTGAGTAAGGGCTGATCCCACTCCAGCAGGGTCTTCTTCACAGTTTACTGTAGGGGTCTCTTACCAAGAATTTTCTGCTACAAATTAGATGCTGGAAATTTCCAGTTTCCTCTTATTTTCTTTAATAAAGGAAATACCAAAAACATCTGTTCACTGTTCTTTGGTGGTCATGGAAAAGGCGCACATGCTTCAGGCAAGCTGCATTTTTCTTGCAATGTAGATTAAAAGTTCAGGCAGTGAAATGTTAACCATCATCTCAAAAATGGTTAGGAAGGGAAAATTTTGGTTTCTCTTGGTATACCTTCCAATGTTTTGGCAATCCTCCATTAGTAAAAGCCAACCTTGGAATTTAGGGCAGTAATCAAGATGACCTTTCAGTACAGGGCATGGAAGGTATTAACATCTGAACTTTAGACACATAAATATATTGCTTTACATTTTTGGAGCTCACCTATGAATCTCCCAAGAAAGAAATTTAAGAAACCCATCATAAATATCACGGATAATTTCAAGTCAAACCTGAAGTGCTCTAGCATCAATCGAACAGCAAGTGAAGAATGATGACTCAGACTGGTTTTATCTCAAAGGAATAAATAATAAAAAATCACAGTGTAAAAGGGAGATGGCTTATTTTTGAGGATCTTGATCTACTGCTTAAGAAGTGATAGGGTCATGTCCCTTCCCTGCCACATTCATGTTCCCCCTGTCACAGACATTCTTTAGGACCTTATTTGGATAACAAACAAGTCTGAATACATAATTAGCATTTCTTTGTCTTGAATGAAAGCTGCAAGTGTAAGTTTATTAAAAATGACTGGTGTTCCAATAGACCAGGAGCAAGAAGCAGGTGTAGCCATGTGCAGAGATGGAATAATCAAAGCGGTATGAACTTTTTACCTCTCTTGAGTGATACCTGCCAATGGTGACTGTCACTTGGCCGCCATCAGTTTTGGTTGAAGGCAACTGACAGATGAACAAGGTGATATATTCAGGTAGGCAACTAGAAAAACTAATCTACCTGAGAGGTAGAAGTGTCTGGCCTAATGTGTTTTCTGCAAATTCTGAAAAATAATTTTGACAATTATTTCCTTTATTTCCTGGAGGTGGGAGGAAAGCTCAGGACAAACATGCAGGGAGAAGGACCAATCTTCCCACCACTGCTGGCAAGCACCAAGATGCCATAATTGCATTCAGCAGTCTCACTTGGGATCCCTGTCCACTGTCCATGGGCCCTGGGAAGCATTTAAACTCAGGACTGCTACACCTTCCCTTCCTGAGATATGGTGAGGGTGTCCTTGGCTTTAGCTCTGCCTGCTTCCTGGATGGACTTTAGGCCTGCCATGTACCTTTATTCTCTGTGCTGCTCCCGGCCTGAGGTTGTCTAATGGACCTCTCTTTCGTCACCCAGCTTGGGATGCTGCATGCCCTGCTGAGGGAAAGCCCAGTCTATCCCAAAGCTGCCCTCAGTGCCCCGCTCTTCTGCTCCCAGCCCCATGGAGCAGCCCTGGTCCCTGCCATGGAAGCTCTCCTGTGTATGCTGAGCAGGTGTTTTACAGGAGTGTGGTGGTTTAGCAAAACTTGGGCTCTTGGTTTGTAGGGGCAGAGGAAAAAAAAAAAGAGAAAGAAAAGACAGCTGCTCGAAACTTTTGTGAGCAGCACAGAGCCAATAGCTGATGGGCGGGTTGCTAGACAAATTGAACAAGCTGGAAACGCCTCTGTGATGGCATCTTTTAAGAAAGGAGGAACTGTGAAAAGTTCCTTTTCCTGCTTCCCCACCAAGGAGTGAGGGGGAGGGCACCCAGGAGAGGGCCCCCAGGTCCTCCCAGCACAGGGGCTGAGGCTGGGCTGCCGGGAGGAGACACCCCAGTGCCGCAAGCAGCTGCACAGCCAGGAAATCCCCCTCCACTGAGGCCAGGACAGCACAGCCAAAATTATTCTGAGGCCACTGCAGCCTGTGTGATGCTGGCAGGCCCCTGTGGCTGAGAGGAAACTGAGCAAAAAACACCCCACAGTCAGTAGCAAGAGACAGGGAGAGTCTTTCCCCAATGCAGAGCCCAGACAAGATCAACTTCTCAGCTGCAACTTACAGATACCAACTTTCTTCCAAGTAAGAGAGAAAGGAAAAGTGAGATCACGTGAGGAAAAACCAACATGGTGGCACCACGGTCGGTGGGGTAACGGAGAGGGCGGAGGCGTTCCCAGCGCCAGAGCTGAAATTCTCCTGCAGCCCATGGTGAGGACGGTAATACAGCAAATTATTTTCCCTATAATTCATGAGATGCATGGGGGGGTGCAGAGATCCATGCACAGCCTGTGAAGAGGAGTGCTCACGTTAGAGCGCACAGATGCTGAGAGGCTTTTAAAGAAGACAACCTTTGCTTCTGGGCTGGAGTGGGTCATCCTTAAAAGACTAAACCCCATGAACTATTATGACCCACACTGGCAGTTGGGACAGGACTGTGAGATTCGTGGGAGGGATTTTCACTGCAGCAGATTCGGGTGGGGCTGTTGCTTGTGAAAGTTGAAACCATACTAGAAAAGTTCACAGAGAGCTCTCTCCCATGGGAAGGATCCCACGGTGCAGCAGAAGAAACGCTTTTCCTTAAACATCAAGAAAGATTCTTAAGAAATGAAATACTGATGAAACCCCATATTTGTTTCCTTGTGCAATTAGTGGAAAGAGGGAGGACTGGAAGAGAAAGGTGTTCTGAAAGTTTGCTTTGGCTCCTCATGACCCTTTTTAATTCTAATTCTGTTAGTAATAAGTCTTCTTCATACTGTTTAAGTTTGGACCTGTTTTGCCTGGAAGTTTTTCTTTTTCCTCAATAATCCTTATTTCACCTCATGAAAATGAAGTTTCCCTCCTCTGCTCAGCTATAGCAGAGGCAAATAAGTGAATAGTCTTTCATGGTGCTTGGCGCTTAATTAGCATCAAACTGCCACAAGGAGGTACAGAGTAAGACCTTCTTCATGGAAGATTTTACCATCACTGCTTTTAAGCAGTCCTAGTAGAAAATCTTCTCTGTTTGACTTTTTCTGTAAAAATCAAATTCTTTAATTTCAATGCACTGATTTCCAAGTAGGATATTTTGTGGGTTTGTTTTGTGGGAAGCTTAAATGGTTACTTGTATACAATGCTAAAGTAGCAACTATAAAAATATGTGCGGAATTCTTCACTTCCAAAGACAGTAAAGAACTTTACAAGTTTTAATAATTTTATGCAAATGAGCCTCCTACCCCTTTCAAACTGCCAGGGTAGTTCTCCAACATAACTTCTTAAAATAAGTGTAATGGCAACTTTATCAGCTGCACCTAGGCTTTATCAATGCTTATTTTGCATGTGTCACTAACTTGTCTGATCAAGTTAGTGACAAGTTTCGTTTTCATCAGTAATGTATCAAAGCAAAATGTTCAGGGAATGGCTTGTAGAGTAAACCAAAGAACACTTATTTTCTTTGTGTCTTTCAGATGTTAAGACACTATTTCATTATCCTAGGAAGAATAATTCAGTCTAAAAATTGATAAATATTTTCATGCATCTGTATACTGAGCAGGTACATCTTACTCTCTTTCAGCAATCAAGAATTCCATAGAACTAATTTATTGCACTGTCTACAAATCAACAAGTTTTTCTGTCTTGTGGCCTGTAAAAACATTAACAGATAGAATTGCAGAGCAGACAGCAACTTCACAGGTCTGTTTGACTCAGTCAAACAGATGGTGTTCCCCAACGCACAGTATTGGGGCCAGTCCTGTCTAATATCTTTATTGATGAAGTGGGTGAGGGGATTTAGTTCCCACTCAGTCAACTTGCAGGTGATGAGTTGAGTAGGAGTGTCCATCTGCTGGAGAGAAGGAGGACTGCACAGAGGAATTTGGACAGGCTGGATTGAGGCACCCAGGCCAATTGTATGAGTTTCAATCCGGTAAAGTGCCAGGTACTGCTGTTGGGTCACAACAACAACTACAGGCTAGGGCAGTGTGGCTGGAAAACTGCCCAGCAGAAAAGAACCTGGGTGTGCTGGTTGGAAGGGTCTGAAGCACAAATCCTGTGAGAAGCAGCTCAGGGAGCTTGGAAGTGTCTAGACATTTCCTGAAGTATGGAACATAAAGCAGCCCAGGAAGACAGAGAGGCAGGTCCCATGCTGGCTCATGTCATCCCCAGTAGTTAGAAGATCCTTATGTCCGTGTCTAAGCTGTTGCAAAGATTTACCCACATCCTCACAAATCAGGCCATGAAACTGCTCTCCAGAATCACCTTGATTTGTTTTACCCCTTTGAGACTTCAAATTACAAAATCTTGAAATGTAATCCTTTTAAAAAATTAATTTGAACAAAACTACAGAGCTTTGGATGGGGACAGATGGATTTTTCTCCGCATGCAATTACAGTGCAAATAAGATGCAGAACTCTTTCAAGTTACCTGTGAGAAAATCATCTTTTGGGTGAGATCAAGCTGAGAATAACTTTGGAGACAAAAAAGGACAAACTGAAATCACAGGCAATACTCAGAAATTATTTTAGTTTGTTACCTGGTGTGTACTGTTGGAGACACTGATGTATAAAGTGTCAGTTTTGAGACACTTGGGAGGTGCAAATGGAGAGGAACATTTCACAAAGACCATAAATCATATTTTTCATCATATTTTGCTTATGTATTTTATTCTCTAGATATACCCATACATAGCAGGATAAGGTAAATTTAAAAATTTCAATTTTATGCCAAAATAGCCATCTGTAACTATCCACTGGTGAATTCATATTAGTAATTGTAATAGAATTGAGAGCGTAATTGTGTGCAGAGTTTTTGATATTTAAAAGGATGGATATGCACAATTTAACTACCTACAAGACACAAGAGACATTCTGCTTCAAATAAATCATGAAAAGAGTAATAAGATTTTTTATATTTTGCACTGCTTTGCACTGAAAAATATTGAAGAAAATTTTCTAAAGAAATGTTGGATATAGTCTCAGGTATGTGTCCAGGGGACAGAGCTCTTCAAATTAATTCATTTGACTCCCCTGCAGAATAGTAATTCTTAAAAAATATTAAGAAAGGTACCTATATCATGAATGCAAATTGGTCTGAAATTCAAGAAAGAGTATTGCTTCTTTAGGGGGTAGCACACACCATATTAACCAAAACTAGGCAAATTTGCCACTGTGGGCGTAGCAGCAGATAATGCGAATCCTGTTAGAGAGCTGCTTAATCCTCCCCAGCTCTCTGACTCAACCAGGCAGCAATTAGGATGTGTAGCAAAGAGGATATGTAAATTGTGCACTCTTGTCTGCTGAAGTGGTAATCATATTCCAGCTGGGTACAGATGAAGTGCAGAGTCATGTTTCAAGTTCCAAGGGAAAAAAAAATTAGTTTAAAACACTTCCTTAGTTTCCTATTTGAATTTGCTTTTGTCATACCTTTCTGCTAGTCTTGTATATCTCATTCTTAGTTGGTCAACACATTATATATGCAGCCTGGGTGTTTACCAGGAGGCTTTGGATTCCAGAGGGTAGCAGTGCATAAATGTGAAGTGAATGCTTTTAGGCTACTTTTTCAGTGGTGTACTGTCTTGAGGACTCTGTCAAGAGAAAGCTTGAGTACAGCTCCCACCCCTACTGTGCCATATGAAATTTACTCCAAAGAACATACATTCTCCAAAGAATTCAGCCCAAAAACACAGCAACAATTATTTCAATTTAAGCTACATCTACTAAGAAACGTCTCACTGGCGTACATGCAAAAAATTCTCATAGATTTGGGCCTAGGATCAAGTTTGATTTTTAGAATATGTTGGCATATATTTTCCATGTAGTGTTCAACTCCAATATATGCTATGTTTTGCATTAACTTGGATCAATGAAATATATGTTTTGGGCAACAGCATAGTGGAGGTGGAGTCATGTGCCTGGAAGGTGGCCAATCTTTACAAAAGAAGACCTTTATCTCTCTACATTTTCACTGGTGGGTGCTGTTGCAGCATTTTGTGTGAATAGCCTACACATTACTCTTTCTCTTGCTTGTGGGAAGTGTCTAATAATGAAGAGTCCATGAGGTCTGTCGCATAATTATAGCTGTCATCACAGTCTTCCCTATTTCCTGGGTATTTCAGATCATAACCTGCAAAGTTAAAAGTATCTTAAAGGCTCGAAGCTACTGAAGTGAAAGCACTTAGTACCTACAACATATCAAGGTTTTTGAAGTAAAAGAAAGCTCATCTCTGACTAAAGGCAACAAAATAATGGAATCACAGAAGAACACAACATCATATTTCTGTGGTTGAGCACTAACAAAAGTGTGACAAACAGCTGATACCTCCACTTAAAAATAATTTTTAAAAAAGTCATATATCTGAGCAGTTGAAACTCTTTTATATAGGAGAAGTTCCAGAAATTTTGACCCAGAATTTTTTGACCCAGATATTTTATAAATTCTTAGTAGAAATTGAGTTATGTTTCAGATTAAAATAGTTTGTCAATCATCACTATCAGCTATTTTATGTTGGTAGTGAGACAAACATATAGCAAATAAAAATTAAAAATATCTGCCCCAGAGATTAGTCTTGACTGACAACAGAAATGTGGGTAGACACAGATGATTGGAAAGAGTTTTCTGCAGTCCAATTTGGGCTTTTTAGTAGACATGATACTCTTGTTTATTACATATTTATTTAAAAGTATAAATAATCTTTATATCAAGAAAATATCCCTTCTGCAGTGGCTTTTACCTAAGTGTCTTTACTAACTCAGACCAATCTGAGCATTACTTCCTGTAAGTTTTAACCTCTACTTTTGGCTAATCTGCTCTAAACAAAATCACTTAGAGCTGAACAGACAATTTATGTGCACCAGCATATTATTCTAATATGTAACACATTTCTATCAGACAAGCTCTCCTTCTGTAGCCATAGACTTTGGGGCTAAATGCAATTTAGTGCCTTCCAGGCTGGGGAGGTACATATTTGTCAGCATCCTTGAGAGCAGTGAGCTGGCATGATGGGGGTAAAACGGTACCAGATGAATGCACTTGCACTGGCAGCATGGGAAGCAGTGAGCTGGGAGTTGAGATCACTGGCAGCCCATTATGGTGGCCTTCAAATGCTCTTCTGTGCTGGATGGGAGTATAAAACCTAAGACTTCTCTAGGTGCAAATCTTCTATGCCATAGGGGTTTAGACAGGTTTCAGTGAAGAACTGCTAGCCCTACAATTTCCATGTGAATATAGGCCAGAATGTTTAGTTATTGATAGATAAGGAAAGTTATGTGCTTAAAATAGACACTGCAATAAATCTGATAAAACATCCTGTGGCCATTTAATTAATTATCCAGTACCTAGGAATAGCTTGACTATCCTATGATTAAAAGGGGAAAGGGAGGTGAGGCTGGTAATAAAATACAGTAACATTTAACATCTTCATCTTGTATTCTTTGAAGTTAATGACAAAGCTTCTAGCTTGTGTACAGGGTTAGGTTTTTTTAAAGTCATAGAAAACAACAGAAATGTTCTTCAGATATTTTAGTAATTGTCACCTCTCTTGTAAGGTAAACATGTTATAGTCAACAGACATCATTTTGCCATTTAAAGGGATGCAGGATTCCTTTAAAGATTATCATTGCTAGGTTATGTCTTACTCTTTTTAAGCATTGCTAAAAGTATTTTATAATTGTAGTGTTAACTTTTATAATTGTAGTGTTAACTACTTTAGTGTTAACTATCACATCATTTAATATGATGCTCCTTGCTCATTTGATTAATCATTTTTGTGGGGTTTTTTTTTTGAGAAAGCATATTGTAATTTGAGTAAACAAATCCTTTAATATATGTAAAAATTATAGACAGGGAAGATTTTCATGTTTTAACTCAATACAGTGTTAGCAGTGTTCATTTGAAAAGCAGATTTCGGGGAAAGGAAGCTCCAAAAGCTTTAATGAAACACGATCATATTGGATTAGCATTTTTCTTGGTGCATACATATTGATATGAAAAATATTACTACCATAAGAAAGATCTATTGATGTGCACACATTTTATTACTAACAGAAAATATTGATGTAGTTATTTATACTTGGGATAATAAAATAGATTTCATGAAGAAACCAAGGCAAGTTGTGACTTGGGAATTGACTTAGTTATATTTATGTAATTCACTCCCAGAATCTATTTATATAAACAATTAGCAATGGAGGGAAATGTGAGCTGCATAGGCATACTTTAGATGAATTGTGGAGCAAAAGCACAGATACAGTAGTCACTTCTGTCTATGGTTCCTTAAGAATTGTCACTTTTGTTTTGTAGTGTCTCTGGTGTCTCTCTCTCTAGATTGCAAAATACATGCTAATAATTCAGTAAATGATGGGAAGAAAAAAACTCACAGTAATCAAGCAAATCAGAATTCCGGTCTCTCACTTTCTTATACTTAACATATTAAAACATAACCAGTACACACTAAATCAGTGTTTAAAGAAGCCCAAACACTCCAGTTCTGAATTGGCTTTAGCCTGTTTGCATAAAAAAAGTAAAGTGTAATCTTGCGAAAATAAAAAGTTAGATATATGTCTTAAATTCTGTGATTGACTGCAAATTTCCCTCAAACTTGCACTGACATCATAAAAGTTTCACAAAATTTCTTTTCATCTATGTAATATTTGATGATGTAGTAAGGTTTATTGCTTTACTGAACATAACTAGTAAGGTTTACTTTAGAACAGTCAAAGATGTGTGTCCTAAAATAAATCCTTCTTCAAGTCAAAATTCCGTGTAATGTCTCTTGATTACAACTGAACATGTTTCAGGGTGTAGGCAAAGTCAGATTTGAGTGAACATATTTACTTGCTTGCTTTAGGAAGAAGTTAGTGAGTCAAACCTTATCTTAAAACAAGAAAAATCTTCAGTGAAATAGTTACCAATTTTTATAGGTTCAGGCCTAACTTCTGTGTCTCTAACAGTCCCAAGTCCACAGTTTTCTTAAACGCTTCAGTAGAATTTCTGCTTATTTGTATCTGCTTCATCTGAAGAATATATGGCTTATTTTCCATACATAATGAACACAACACATGACCCTGATGCATTTGGAAAAATAAGTAGTGCTGACATTGAATTGGTATCGTAGCAAATGTAGGGTGGAGTGGACATTCACTGGCTGAAGTGTATTGAATGTGTGTCTCTGAGAACAGCACAAAGGCCCAGCTGCAAACACTGATTACATTATTGAAGAAAGTCGCCTTGCATTCACTGATTCATTTAAACAAGATGTTTGCTATGTAGATCAAAGAAATCTTTCCTGGTTAAGTTATTTCTGATAAATATTTTTACTGACATATTTACTCTGCTTTTTTGTTCATAGTTTAGTTTGTAATAATTTATCTTTGGTGCACATTAATTATTTTAAATAATTCAGGCAATGGTTTATGAAAATATATCTTGCTTCATAATCTCTGCCATCCCAATTTGATTCAATGGGTTCTTATTTGGCACACTAGCTAAACACAGTTTAGTTTTAGCCGGTACTTTCATTTCTATGACATTCTCTACTTCTGAGCCTTCCAAGAGGTTTGGAGCTGAACAGGCAGGTTTTTCGGTGCAAATTTTATTCCTCAGTTCCTGCTACAAAACCAACAAATTTTCATGGAAGCACTTGTTGGAGGAAATATTTGTTTGTACTGCAGTGCCACTGCTGGTTTTCTTTTTCTTTGTCTAAAAGTTTTATCTAATTTTGTACTTTCATTGTTCTGTACCTACAGAACATCTCCTAGACCTGTGTGTTTTGTGTTCAGATGATGATTTGATGAATATCTGAACTCATGATTCCCATTTAATTATGAGACAGTCAGTTTTAGGCTTTCTTCAAAAGAAAATGAGGAAGTAAAAAATAACTCTGTGCGACTTTGGAAGAAAGGGAGTTGTCCCAGTTTGGACACTGTGAGATTTGCTTAATACAATGTTTAGCAGATTTTGCTATCTGTCTTTGAAGGGATTATTTTAAATTAATTTCTGCTAATAGAAAATAAATTCCAGAGCTGGAAAACATGGCATGCACATTTTAATTAAAACACTAGGTACAGCTAAATAACTTAAGAAATTTTGAGGCTGAAGAAACTCTCTCTCTCATACATGTAGAAGGAGAGATATGAGAGAGATCCAAGTAACACTTCACATGAAATCCCAAGTGCCTACTTAAGCTCTGAACATTAACAAATATGCATATATAACACCTATGTTTTCCAAGTAGTGAGTCCTACTTTTACAGCTTCATCTCTCATTTTTAATCCCCCTTATTTTTTTTAAGTGCTATAGTTAAATTCCTGACAAAATGAACTTTATCTCTGAGAAGAGCAAGATGACGCTTCATCTATTTGTCACTGCCCTATGAACTCAATTTTGCATGGTAAATCCAAGAAAAACAATATTTTCCTGTATAATGTCTTCAGTGTACCTCCCTGCTCTGTGAGAACTAGACATGCTCTGCCTAAATCAAAACACCCAACTGGTCCTCAGAATATATCCTGGGAGATGAAGAAAGTCAAGACTGTCTTTGCAGAAGATCTGTTCCTCACTTCTGGTGAAATTTTGGGCATTGACCAGTTGTTTGGGGTTTTATTTTTTTGTTTAATGATAATAACACCTTTGATGAGGCCTTTCAATGTGTTAGTTTTCAAAGAGTAAGTCTGTCGATACTGATGAATTCCCAAATGTGCATGAATGCACATACTGTGGTCCAAGTCAAAGAAGTGCATTTGTTATCCAGCAGCACAGAGTTCTTGTCAACAATTTGAGAGTGAAAGAGGATCAGACTGTGACTGTACTAGTCCTTTCAGTGGAAGATGTGAAGTCCATTTGGCAATACTCATTATCTGATACTTAAAAACCAGGGGATTGTCATAATGAGGGTTCAGGTCAGCCAATGTTCCTGCAGATATACTCTGGACAGGAATTTCTTTGCCTGCTTTCAAATACAATTGGTAGTCACTTTGATTTTACAGACATTTGACATTGGAAATGGCAGGACAGAATTCTGAATAAAGGAGTAAAGCTAACTGTCTTTTTTACAGGTATATTCCTGGGTCCACAGCCACTCTGATGAGAGGCATTTATCTTCTAAGAAATGGTGGCCCTTACCTCTGTGTTTACATCACAAATCAGAAACAAAAGTGTTTAGACCTGGAATGCTAGGTTTTATTTCATTATGTGGGTGTCTGTTTTTACCCCTGCTACCTATCCTTTTCTCCAAACTTTACTGGCTTTCTCTCGATTTCCATTCAGGAGAATGCCAGACAGTGCTGCTCTGTGCCTGCTTTCCATCTGCCTGGTGAAATACACTCATTCTTCCTGTGCAGCAGTACACCTGTAATGGGAGAGTGCAGTCAGCATCTCCATGATTCAATCTGCTAGTTCTGGCTCTTAATGTTAGTTGTTAATGCTGATTCTTCCAGCTGTTGCAGCCTAGAGACCAGGATGATCACTTGCATTTGATTTCAGGGATAATTTGCTGTACTATTAAATAAACACTTAATTGCATTGACCATGCCTGCAAAATAATCTACTGACACAACTATTTTCTGGAAGTATTTGAATTACTAATTCAAATTATAATTTAAAATATTCAGATTAGAATTTGAAATGTTTTTCCCACTTAGATTATTGACTTTTCTCAACCTTTCTTCTCACCTCATTCTAAAATAAGCAAGCTGTTGTTCTGCCCAAATTATGAAAACTGTACTTTTGAGCACTATAGACAGATTTAACATATAGATACTCCAAGATAACTTTAACAATGTGATTCTACCTAAATACCTAATCTTGTTCTTGTTCCTTATCTTGAGGAACACTAAAGGCAAAAGCATATGTAAGAATAATCCGCAGTTTCTTAGCAGATACCTTTTATTTTTTAATTAACAGGCATTAAAAAATTTAATTATCTAGCAGTGTGTTTAAAATAAATTTTGTTTTGTTCTTTTTAATGTTTCATCTTTCTTTAGTGATTAGAAAGGTACTATACCGACAGAAATTACCTTCATTTGTAAGATTCATAGTAAATTACCTAGATGATTATGCAGGGCAACATCAGGTGACTTAGTATACAAATCCCAGTAAAAAATGTGCAGTAGTATTCTTTGTTGTCAGGTCCAGTGATTGGCCTAACAAAAGTTATATGAAAAAGACAGTGATGACACCAGGTCCAACATCCACTGGAATTAATGAATTTTATATCAACCTTAACAGTGGATGAGCTATGTTTACCCAGTTTGGGAAACTAACCTCCTTCCTAGGATCACTGAACACCACTCTTTTCCTCTGCATCCCATTCTGACATTGACAAAAGAGGGCACTGAGGTGTAACTCACCTAAAAGTCAGTAAATGAGTAACTGCAGTGTTTTCCTGCAAAGAAGTTCACAGCTCCCTCAAGGAGATACAAATCCATTGAATTACATAGAACTTGGACCAATTGAAACTCAGCTCTAATTCCACTAAAACAAATTTTTTCCTCTAGCTTAAATGTGAGCTGATCCAGAGCTTAAAAGTATAAACTGTAAATGTTGTTCTCTGCATGTGATTGCTTCCAACTGTTCTTTTAACTAGCTCATGTCACAGACAGCAATTAGTAGTCAACTTAGTTTAACAGGCTGATTTCCATTTTCCAAATGAGAATTACTGCATCTTGTTCAGCATTTTGGTTTCATGGCCATTTTTAACACTGTGATCTTACTAGTTTGTTCCATTAATCTGGCTAGGAACAGGTATAGGAAAGGTAAAGGAGGATCAAGTGGTGTAGTAATTGGAAGCCCCAGTTAACAGTTTTGGAGTCAGATCCAAACTGTTTCCTCTGTCTCTGGATCTCAGTTAGAAAATTGTTATGACCATTTTCCACAGCTGTTTCATGTTCTGTTAACAATAAAGCCCTGAACTGTCCTCATATATGACTGTGTAAGTCTTATTCATATAAATGAGAGAGTCATTTATGTGAATGGATCATCATTCAAAATTAGGTACATGCTGCCTGGAGATGCTGATATCTATTATTGAGAATTATTAGATGCATATGTAATTTCAAGACATTCCTAGGTTTGTATTATTAAAGAGACCTGAATGGTCTGTGATTTTTTTGTCTGTTTTAGCAAAAAAGCCTTGAGTGTTCTCAAATGCATTCACATTGTATTTTGCTGATGCAAAAGTGAAATAGGGCTCCTCTGGAAGATTCAATGACAGCAAGTAGGACATATGGTTACCAGGGAAATGGAGCATTTACTTGTCAGATGCTTGGTTGACTTGTATAATAAATAGCTCACTGAGCATATGAATTGTATCTGGAAAAATGATTAATCTTATAGCACTCTTAAGAAAAATTCCAAATCTATTCATGTCAATAATAAACCTTACATCAAATTTGTTGGTGTCTCCAAAACTAATACAAAATTCAGTAGCATGTTAGTCACTTTGCAGGTCTTGATGCACAATTGGAAATCAATGACTGCTTCAATGAAATTCTGTCTGTGTATATGAGAAAAATTTTCCAAGTATTCAAAGGATTAAAACATGATGAATTTTAAAGTACAATGATCCACACTTTTTTTTTTTTTTAATTTGGAAATGATCAGATATAACATAGACCTAAAAACTCAAAAGAGAATTCAACAATTCCTGTTAGCCTTGTCTCACATGAGCTCTTTTTTTTTTTCCCCTTTCAAAAGTCACCCACCAAAAATCTCTAGTTTACAGATAATTTAATTAGTTTATATCTGCATATTTTGCCATTAGGAAAAAAAAAAAAAAGTAGACCTTTCCCTTTGCTCTAAGGAATTTCTGATAGTTTTCAAGTTATATACCTGTAAGTTTTTTCATCGTGAAAAATCATTGTGACTACATGTGGAACTCTATGTACTACAGAAAAAACATATATATATAAATAATTTATATTATGCTATAATATAAATAACTTATAACACTATCCCATCACAAGCTGGGGATGAACAGATCCAGAGCATCTCTACCACGAAAGACTTGGGGGTGCTGGTGGGTGGGAGGCTGGACATGACCCAGCCCTGGGCACTGTCAGCCCAGAAAGCCAAATGTGTCCTGGGCTGCATCCAAAGCAGTGAGGGCAGCAGGGCTGGGGAGGGGATTCTGCCCCTCTGCTCTGCTCTGCTCTGGTGAGACCCCACCTGCAGTGCTGCAGCCAGCTCTGGGGTCTCAGCACAGGAAGTATATCCAACTGTTGGAGCCCTGCCAGAGGAGGGACATAGAAATTATTAAAGAAATGGAGCACCTCTCCTATGAAGAAAGGCTGTGAGAGCTAAATCTGTTCAGCCTGAAAAAGAGAAGACTTTGGGATGACTTAATTATGGCCTTCTAGCGCCAGAAAGGAGACTACAAGAAAGAGAGAGAGAGACTATTTACAAGACCTTGTAGTGACAGAACAAGGAAGAATGGCTTCTAAGTGAGTAGGTTTAGATCAGATATTGGGAAAAAATCCTTTACTGTGAGGGTGGCAAGACACTGGAACAGGTTGCCCAGATAAGCTGTGGATGCCCCATCCCTGGAGGTGTTCAAGGCCAGGTTGGATGGGGCTCTGAGAAGCCTGGTCCAGTGAAAGGTGTCACTGCCCACAGCAGATGGTTTGGAACCAGATGATCTTCAAGGTCCCTTCCAACTCAGGCCATTCTGTGATTTTATTTTTACACCCATCTCTGAGCTGAGGAAGAAAAGACACCTTATGCACAACGTGCTGTTCAAAGACCAACCACAAAGATAGAGTTCTTTTTCTTTTATAGAAAGTGTTCTGAGAGCTTTACTGTCCATACAGGTCACTGGCATGGCAAGCCTCTGGAAAGTCATTGGTCTTCATGATCTATTCTGCTGAGCTACTTTGTTGTTGTAGGACCAGAAGGTAATGATTTCAAAAGCCCTGGTAAATTCCATTCTGAAGAGATCTCTAATACACTGAAGGGAAGTTTTCTATTAATAAGGGAACAAAGGGGTGACATATTCAAGCATATTGATTAGTAGTAAAGCCAGTATGAAAAAGATGGGGTTTTAAAATGCCTATTTCCTTTTCACAAGTAATCTATAATTTTACCTCATAAAAATATAGTCTTTAATGGCTAAAGTAATTGAAACAGGTTATGTGTTTAAAACAACCTGTTAGGAACTCTAAACTTCTATATGGGCCTTTCAATCAAAGAGTTTGTGAAGCATCCTACCAAGGTGTAGCCAAAACTGCTATGATGATTTACGTTAATAACTCATGTAAGATTCCCATTAAAGCTTTCTCTTAAATAGAGGTTGAAGTAAGAACATATTCACGCAGAAAACCCCTGTGTACTGAGTAGTTATGAAAAACAAATGAATATCAATTTCCTCAGTAATGTTTTGTTACCTATAGCTGTCAAAGAATCTTGGTGAGCAATAAAGGACAAAATACTACATATCTGAATAGCAAGATCAATCTTGAATAATGACGAACTTTAGCAAACTCTCTCTTTATATAGAGAGAGTTCAGCTCCAATATGTAATAATTCAATGAGTGCAGGTTAGAAGCTGAGATGGAGGAAGTATGCAGCTTAACAGCAAACAGACAGCCATGAACTTCTATAGCTTTTTCCACAACAAAAACCTCATGATCAAAATTCACTGAGACCAATTTTGTTTCCAAATGCATTGTATCCTGGGAAAGATTTTTTTTAATTCTTTGTTGAGTCTGAGGGGGGGAGACTGGTTGCACTTGCTGCAGAAATGCCATACTAAATGGCTGATTCTTAAAAAAAAAAAAAAAGTATAAGTTCCTTGATATTAGGCCAGGAAGCATTTAACAAAGAGTACCTTATCTCAGAGGCTGGCTGCTGTAACAAGGTACTCTGGAGCAACTGGTAGCCCTGTAGTTGGGGTCAAAGGATGGGTCTGAGTACTTGGCAGCTTGATCCTTAGATCTCTTAGATCCTTAGATTTCTTTCCTATGGAAAAAGCTAAATTGTACACCAAAGATCAGTGTTTCAAAGAGAGAAGGGCTTTCTTTCTTCCATTCCTCCAAAACATACCTCCTTTTTATGGCCGAATTCAGATTAGTCAGTCACATCAGCAGGTAGCAGAGACCACCAAAAAGTGGACATATTTTTGGCATTAAACAGCTCTGGGTCCTGTGTTGAAGCCAAAAAACCCAATCTGTTTTGAGGCCAGAATGAGAAGTTTAACAAACATAACCTATCAGAATGAAAAAGAGAGCCAAGCTCATGTCACAGCAATAATCCTTCCCAGGTGCTGCTGGTTAAACTGTCAGGCGCACTGATTTTGCTGACATTTTCTCAGCATTTCAGCTGAAATTGCTTTTTCAGTCCATGCCATTTATTACCCCGTTAAAACTTGAAGGCTATTATCAAACAAAAGGAACCTCTCCTTTTTTATCAGAGATGAAGATTGTTTCTCCTCTTGTCATTAATTATCAGCCTAGGTTTCACAGAGCATCTTGCAGGGCCTTAATTATTAATTTCAAAGCCATGCATTAAAAACCATCAAGAATTCTAAGTCATATGTGGATGTTCTGAGCACATTTTCTGGACCATACCTAAGTGATCATAAAGGACTAAAAGGATTTTCATAAGCTAAAATAAGTTTTTTTTTCCTAGTAGTGCCAAATTTACATTCCCAGGGATAAAGATGTTCTGATGCTGAAGGTAGCATGCTAATGGGGTTTTTCTTCTAGTTACCACAGACAAAAGCTGCAGTATAATAATTAGTTTAGAGATGCTATCTGATAGAAAAGCTTCCAAAAGCTGTTGAAAATATAGGAAGAAAGTGCATGAACGATAAATTCTGGTTTTCCAGTAATTGCCTGTTAACAAAGACATTCTTCAGAGTATCTGGTAAGTGCTGGCAGCATCTCTTTGTATCTCTTCACTTCCATGTCTTTAGAAAGCAAAATGTAGGTGTCAGTCTAAAACCATTAGCACTGTGTCATGGTGCAAACCATTGTGAGGCAGCTGTGGCCCTGCAGCAGCCCACGGAGCTCCACAGGAGTGCAGTGATCCACCTGCAGCCCATGAAGCAGGTGGGTGCCCAAAGGACACTGTGATGCCATGGGAAGCCCATGCTGGAGCAGGCTCCTGGCACTCGTGGAACCATGGAGACAGGAGGCCATGCTGAAGCAGGTTTGCTGGTGGGACTTGTGACCATGTGAAAGGGACTCTTGCTGGGGCAGTTCTTGAAGAACTGCAGCCCATGGGAAGGACTCCCGTTGGAGATGTTCCTGGAGAGCTGCCTCCTGAAGGAGGGACAGGGGAAGAGTGTATGGAGTCCTCATGTTCATAATGTCTCAGAGATCACTGGTTTTTGTATCAGCTGCCTCTGACTTCAGGGATCTTACCTGCTCATCTCAAAATCAGTATACATAAATCCACACTGAGAATTTCCATACCATCTTCCTATTTACTGGGTTTTTTCCTACAATACAAGCACCATTAATGTCAAAGGCTAGCCACACTTCCATGAGGTGGATCCATTGTCACTATGAGAATAAAATGGCTATATAATGGCAATCGAATATTTACTGTCCTGATATTTACCAGCATCAGAACATGTCTGGCCAAGCACTTACAGCAAATGAGTGAAATTATTCCTATCAGTGTTGAAACATACACTGCTTTTTTTTCCCTCCTCATCTTCAGTAGCCATGCAGAAGGAGCTAAAAGGCTTAAAACTAACATTTCATTCCACTTGTGCAACAGAGACACCACTTAGCTAAAGTAAATCACAACTAATAATGCTTTGAGCTTTCCAAATTACCTGTAAATGCATTTTGCTATAGATCTTGTCAAAAAATCTCAAGAATTTTAATACCCAGAAGCTGGGCAGGCAAGAGGAGGATGGTCTGGGAGGAGGAGGCTTGCCTGGGTAGCCCAGAAGAGCATGATGTGATATACTGCACTCTGCTGATCCTGTTCTGGGAAGAGGGTTGGGTATTACTCACTGTAGGTCTCAGAATAGTGGAAGCTATATTTTTTTGAAAGGGCAGATTAACAATCAGAGGACTCTTTTTTTTTTCCTGTCAGCTTGATGTGAGGGGTTTTTGATGTTTATCATGTCTGTTTGAAACTCCTCTGTCAGGAATTTTGGATGCTAAAATAAGCTGTGAGGAGGTGGGCTCAAATAGTAAAAAGAAGTGCATGAGAAAGACAAATGGAGATCTCTGTCACATATCACAAAAAGTGCAATAAAAAAAGTGTAAAAATGGGTTTTAAAAATTCTGCTAATTTTAAATGTTTTCCTACTTCTGGTGGATTTTTCCAGTACCAAGAATATTTTTTTAAAATTAATTCTTACATAACTGTACATATTTTAAGTGGACCCACCATAAGTATATTTTTTCAAGCTTTCCCTTAAAAATGTTTATTCATATGTAATAAATATAAGAATACTTCAGGAAGTGAATAAAAATGATGAGACATTTTTGACAATATTCCAGTGCTTTCCAGAAATCACAAATAGGGAATTAGAAGTAGAAAACCATAAACCATATGATGTCCATGATTCCTTGATGTAAAGTGAACATTGGACAGCATTATTTATTGTCTCTACCATAGTTTAGTCCCTCATAATATTAGAAGAAATTTAATTTATTACTGACTCATTCAAGCTTTCCGTCTGTTCTTTTGTGTTCTATTGAGAAAAGATGTTACTGAATACACTTAAATCAAATTACTGTCCATTTTTTAAGAGATCTTTGCTTTTTGTTGAACCCAGAGAATAAATTTATAGAAATACTCTATGCTATTGCCTACCTACATGATGCAACTCTAACACAGACCTTTATTATTGGCAAAAGCATTTAGTTCTTCAGCATTCAAACTTTAATTTTGAAAAAGCTTGCAAAAAATTACATTTCCATAGAAGGGTGAAGGGGCACAAGTGTTTTCTTTTGTCTGTTAGTACTGTGGTGCACAAGGTGAGTGGTTAGATTGCTAAGGTTTATGCCTAACATATATTTAGCCTAATTAGCAAATGAGGTCAGCCATTAGAGAGCAAGGGAATTGGTGCATGAGCCTAGCTATGTCATAAAGGTTATAAGGAAAAAAAGCACAAGCTAAAATCTTTGCATCAGCCTTGAATTGCAGTGATGATCTGCCAGAAAAAAAAAAAAATAAAAACCTGCTGCAAAATTTCCTCAAAGAGGACAGAAAAGCCATTTGATCAATGGCTTTGATCATTGTAGTGGCTGATCAGCAGGGTAATGGCATGGGAAATTACATATTCATTGAACACATCCCACACATCATCTGCTAAACTGGCCTCCATCTGGCAGGTGTGGTGGGCAGGGAAGTGGGGTGCTCTGCTCTCTCTTGGGGGAGTCACCACAGGCTGCCTCCTTGGTGCCAGCAGAACCTGTGCCAGCAAATATCACAGACTTGATCCCCACCACTCTGAGGTTTTAGTCCTCATTTTGCATGGTAGTGTACAATTCTCTGGCTCCTCCATCACCTGCAAAATAAGCAGGATAGATGGTCTAAACCACTTGAGCCAGCCATGAGCCATCATCTTCAGTAGTCCTGGAAATACTTCAGAGTGTTCTACAATCCAGTTTCTGCACACAAATCACAAAGGGAGGGACATAATATAAAGGTATAAAAGAGAAGCTGTCTTTAACGAGCACATGGCTCTCTGTCATAACAAATTACCCTGTGATGCTCATGATTAATTGTGCTGCCACTTGTTGTATGGCAGCACAGTAATGCAAGCCAAACAGGCACAATGCAAAACTGCCTGCAAAATTAGTAAGCTTTTTTAAGTGGAATATTTATCACTGTCTGCCAGATGTGGCAATCCTTCGACATATATGTGATCTTGCCTGAAGTGTCCTGAATTAAAATGGATCATATAGGGTCCTGGTTCAGTGCAGGGCCAATGAACCTATGCAAGCTGATGAGCCAGAAGGTGCTACAAATTAAAATGAATTTGTGCCAATCTCTCTTGAGCTATTTGTGATATTATTGTGTTCCACTCTGCCTCATTTTAAGATATTCTGTCACTGTGCTTTTCCATGTGCGTCATCTTCTTTTATTCATTGCATATATTTTCTTACAATTGAGATATTTTTTCTTTCTTGCATCCAGTACTTATATTTTGCACCTGTTTCCAGATTACCAATGTGGTGCTATTAAAACTGAGTCACAGTAGCACCACAGAAACCCCAGTCCAAAGAGTCCAAATACTTTGTTGAAATCAAAGTATCAGTTACGTGTGAAGATTGCAGATCAGCCCCAGGTACTCTGCTTCTTGGGCTTACAGCATGATCACTCTACATCAGATAACAAGCTATTGAGATATATATTAAGAAAAGCAGATAATCTGAACAAAAAAGTTTCTAAACTACCACATTGTGCTTCCTATTAATAACTCATCACCTGAGCTACCTTCAAATATGTTGCTTTTCATTATTTTTCAAGGGAAATTTCTCAAATTTTTCAGAGATTTTTCAGAGGTAAATCTAAAAATTAGGTCCATGATAGCAAGTTATGTTTCTGGAATGTTATTAGGAATCCAGACAGCCTTTGAAGATCTGGGCTTTGATAGTTACTGAGCTTTGGTCTCCCTGGAGTCCTACCACAGGAAGGACAACTCAGACAAGCTGTGCTTTTGAGAAATTCTCTTTCTAACATTAAGGGAGGCTATAACCTCAGGTTCTGGAGCAGGCACAAATATTTTTCCTCTCCAACCCGAATAACTGCACAACTACTGAACATTTTTTTCACCCCCCGGAAGAGCAGGTCAGTAACAGAGTGATGTGGGTTTGTCTGAGCGCTGTAGGCACTGTGCAGCTATGCTGAAGTCACGCCATCTGCTTTAACACAACTGTGTCTGCAGACCTAGGAGAGTAAGGTTTTTAATGGCCTACTCAGCAGAAAAATATGGTGTTTTCAATGAGTAAACTGCAGAAAATCAGGGCAAAGTGGTTTGCAAACTAGGACTGGCTTACATGGACCAGAGAGACCATGGTCTAAAAGCGATCCAACTTGTAATTCTTCTGTCAGTAAAAATGATATAAAGACTATGTTTTTTCTGCTCAAATAAGTTATTGAAAAAAATCTATGTATAGAGAGAGGTTTAGAATAATTTTTGCAGCTCAGATGTTTATCTGAGATGAAAGAGATGGATTTTCAGAAGAAACACTGGAATGCTTCTGGAATGAAATGTATTATTTAACTTATTAATGGAGGGCATAAAAGCACCAAGTGAAAAGCAGCAAAGAGAAAATTTAGGACAAATAGTTGTAAAAATAGTCACCCAAGTCCTTTCCTGGATCTCTTTCTTTTTCTTTTTTTTTCAGTTAACTAGGGGAACCACTAGTAGTGCAGTAGGAAACTGCTCAGCACTGACAGATGGAGACAGGAAAGGATTCATCAGAATTATCTGTGACATCACTTAACTTTTTTAATACTTGAAAAAGAAAATTCCTTATTTTGGAAGACTTAATTTTACTCCTTTTTCTGAATTTTTTTTTCCATAATGAATTCTTGAATTTTTTGGCCGGTAGAGGTCTGGTTTACATATGCACTATGACATTTATAATCCGTGGAAATGCACCAAGGCTGACTCCAGTTCATATTACTTTTTCTGCAGCTCAGAGCTGTGAAATAAAGCATTATTAATTCTGGATACAGGATAGATTGTGTAAGTTAGGAAAGAACCCACCCATGCCAGTGTTCCACTACTAAGGGAAACAATGAAACGTGTGTTTAATAAATCCAAGCCCATTTTTGAGCTTAAGCATTTGACCCACTGCATATTACTCCCAAGGCAAGAAAGAAGCTCAGTGTTATGAATATAGCAGCACACCTTCTATTTAATGAAAATGAAAGAGGAAAAAGTAATTCTGTCTTTCTAAAGTTTGATGAAGAAGCAAGAAACATTTTTATAAAAGGATTCATTAGCTGGGCCACAATTTTCAACCCAGAACCAGGACATGCAAGTTCACTTGCCTTAAGAGGGTCTAAGTGCATACCTCTCTTCTTGGAAAGTTGTCTTACTCCTTGGCAAAAGGCTGCTCTGAGACTTGAGGGGTACTGCTTTCCTCACCTGCTGAAAAACAGTGCAAAAACTTCAGGTTACTTTGGGCCAAAAGAAATGCAACAGACTGTTGACTGGATATTCATTTGAAAGAATAGGAGAGTTGGGCTCCAGCTAGGGCTGATCATTCATTTTATGCAACTTACTCTTCATTATTATCTGCTGAAACAGTGTTTCAGAACAAAGTCTGTATGCAGGATCCAGAAAAAGCTGCAGGCTACCATCCTGGTGTGTCTCTTTTCCTCTGTGAATCCTGGCTTCTGTCCTGCACTGTGGGGAGGAAAGGGAAAGATTCACAACCATGCCAAAACTGAAATGCATTTGGGTGTCCAGGGAAGGGGGCTGAAAGAGCACAACAGGAACAAGAGGCATCTCTGGGGCCTGTGTGTTGCAGGGGTAGTTTGAAGCTGACTGAAAAGTTTCTGAATGTGTGACCAAATCTCATATAATGTTCATGAACCCTGTATTGGATCTGTATGAGTTACATTTGACTTAATTCTAATCTGGTCATGATTTTGAAAAACTTTTTAGACAAGGTAAGAGACCTTGCAATTAGATGTGACAAAATTCAGAAGGTATTTTTTATATATTTTTTAAAAACCCTATTGAATAATATCTTACCTGGAGCTCTCTAGTCTTGAAATGTTTGCCTAAAACTATTAATATTCATGTACCCTTAAACATCCTTATTCTAAGATTAGCTAGAACCCAAGATGCAAATGACCACACTTCAGTGAAATATTTTATATTCTCCCACACAACTCCTACACACATTTTCATTAAATTGGTTTGCATCACTCTTGGGCTATCTTCAAGGACCAAATCCTGTCAGTTTTGCTCAGGTTCATGACGTCCCACTATGCAAAAAGTGGCATTAATTTTGAGTGCTTCCTTTTCTGACGCCTCTCCTGAGCTACAAAATCACAATCTTTCAGCAACATACTTGATGCTGACAGCAATTAAATCTGAGAAGTTCTGCCAATAATCCTTCATTCCTAAAAGTGTGCTGACTTCACTGTGAGGTGGGATGTACTGTCAGGCTGTGCACAGCCCAGAGCAGGAGGCAGCCTGTCTGGCAGTCATCCAGAGCCTCGCCACCTCAGGTTGAGTTAATGTTCCTTATCTTGTGTGAAAAAAATTAGTTTCTTCATGTGATATACCATGTTCAGGCATTGCAGTGATGAGCACCAGGGAAATGCATTATGAAAAAAAAATGTGTATATGAGTGGAAGAGCAGCTGTTGCCAGACCTTCTATCTGTGTCTGGGTTTTGCTGCTGCTGGAGGGAAGCAATGCAGAAGGTCCCGTTATGCAATGCAGAGCCGTAGGTTATGTAAATCAGATGCAGTAAAACTTGACACCAAGCAAAGCAGAACTTTGACCCTGTTCCAAACAGATTATTAAACACCACAGTAATTTTCCCTATAGCTCTGGAATCTGAATCAATCCTAATACGGACATCATTTACCCCAGTGTGACTCTATTGATTTAACACAGTTTTGCAGCAATGGGGGCAGAAAAGGGTCATGGAATTAGCTGTAGGTGACTTGGTAGTGTATAATCCACTCTTAAACACTAAGTATAAATGACTAATTTCATGTTGGTTAAGCAACCTTCTCTCCTTTTTTAAAATGAAAAGCACTTTATTGGTATTTCATATGCCTCAAAAGAAGGTTATTCTTTACTCAGATGCCCAGTGATGGCTTTAGTTTGCAGTGATTGTGGCTAATACATCTAATCCTGTTAGAGAAACAGGGGGCTCACTGGGGTTCATTAGCATGAGAAACTAAATGCTATCTAATGCCACAACATAAATGTACTGCATTTGGAACAGCTGCTAAGATACTGTTTTATTGTGCAGTCATCTGATTCATATCTAATCTGAAGCAAGGAAAATATAAGGATGTGCCCTGACATTTTCTACTTATTTATAATTATCCTCTTTCGGATTCCTTGTGAGTATATAGATTAAAGTTTTCTTTCAGTTTGTCTGTAGCTGAAACACCTTTCTCAATTATAGAAGTTGACTTTATTCTGTCATTTCCTTCTGTCATAAGCATATATTTAATGTTTGTTTATAGGGATGAAAGTGAATTTTATTACAATGCAATCACAGACAGAGCTATTAAAAACTGCATTTTCTCTCAGCATTTTCCTGACATTGCTGAATTTGGGTTCTCTCAACGTAAGAGATAGATCTTTACTTGTAAATAAATTTTTCACATTTCTTTTAACAAACAAGAATTCATAGATGCACATATATACCATTTCTATGATTTTTAAAAGTTGTGTCCCAAAATTTAAAATATTTTTTAATAGACAAAAGGCAGAAGATACAGACAGTAATGAGCTACCTTATGATAAGACTTAGGTTAAAAAGCAAATCTGTATGTAGTGTGATCTTAAAGTATAGACAAAGATGGCAAAGAAAGAATAGAAAGATCTTTCCCAGGTGAAAAGCAGCAATATTGTGACAGCTTTTACCATGAAGCACAGAAAGATGTTCAGTTCCTGGCTCTCCTACTCCAGAGATCTTGAGACTGTGATACCAGCTATGGCTGTAACAATACTAAATCCTCAGTAAGAATGGTCTGAGAGGAGAACAGCCAACCAAATAGAAAGAATGGGGAGAAAACACCACTTTCCCCTCAAAGCCCACTTGTCTCCCTCACTAAACATTCAAGCGTGTTCCTTCTGTTTTGGGCTGACAGATGCCTGTACCCAGCCAAACCCAAGGTGCAACTGTGTCACAGAGAGGGTGTGTGGCAGCAGTGTCAGGGTTTCTAGAGCAGTTTTGCCCTGCAGAAGCTGCAGCCCCGTGGCTCTTGCTCTCCCAGCACGTGCAGGGCTGTGCTGCCCGAGCGTGGCCCAGCGCTGTGGCAAACCCTCTGCTCTGCCTGCTCGCTCTGAGTCTCTTTGCTTCTCCTTTCGTAAACGTTGGATCAACACATTCAATAGCAATCGTGCTAAGAAACATCTGGGAAAAGCAGGCAATTCTGTGCAATTGCTGCTCCATTTGACTGAGAAATGTGCTGCTGTCTGATCCTTGTGGCTCTGAGCAAGATGCCGCGGTTCAGCTCGCAATAGCCAAGATGTGTTGCTATAGACACCCTCTTCCCACTCTTGAGGTAAACAGAATGGATCCCACAAATTCTGCATGCACTCCCTGACTGCCAAACCTCTTCTAAGGTTTCCTTGTTCAGTCTGTGGGTTCTTCAGCAGGTTATGTCTAAAATACCTCTTACTTTACAAACAGGGTTCTTCTTCCCCTTTCATTAAGAAAGGTAAAAAAATATTATTTTAAACAATTTCTCCTTTAATTCATATGTATTATTTAAAACTAAAAATTAAAACCATAGAGTGTATTAATAAAATCATCATTAGTGTTGTTCTGTCCTTCAACAACTTTTCTGCAAATAATGAGGACAGGAAATAAATTTACTTCATTTCATAAACCTGTACTTGCAGGAAGTTGTAGTCCCTGTGTTCCTGTGTTGTTTCACCAAATTAAAGTCAATTTCTTGAATTCACTATGCCAACACATATTCATTTTTCAGCTTCCTAATATTTTAAAATCCAAAATTGCATTGTTAGGTGCCTATTCACATTTTAATTCTGAGACCTACAAAAATAAGTTCTTTTGTTTACAAGTCAGCAATTCTGATATTACATTTCCAGACATCATATTTTCTATTAAAATTATGGAACTGCCATCAGTAAGTCAATATACGTATATATTTCACATACAGAATATCTCCATCTCTAATGTAATCTATATTTTTCATTATTGAAAAGGATCTATATTTGTCTCTTAAATATATGGAAGCCTTTCTGTTTCACCTAACGTTGTCTAATTATACATAATGAAAAACTGCATATAACAAGCTTTTTTGTAACTTGTGACTTAATTGAGTTTACTTTTAATAAATAAAACCATCCCCAAGTCTATTTTAGGTTCACATCAGATTTCTGTTTCTCATGGAAAGAAGGAGGATGAGAAAGATGGAAAGTTTTTTCCCTTACTTCCTAAGTTCCATGTATTTTGTCTCTGAAAAAAACTTGGAGGAAGCAGTTACAAGGAAAGGGAAGCTTTGAAACTTTGAGTCACAGAGCAAAGAGAAGAAAGGTCTAGGGTCTTTCTGCAATTGCCTGAGGGCTCCTTCTGAGAAGTTAGGGCTAAAGGGGCTTCTGGAAGAATGCCAGTGTCCTCCCCCTGCCTCCCCTAAGGACATTGCTGTTGACAATAATATGTGAGCAGAAAATCATACAAGGACCTTTACTTTCTCATGTCAGTTCCTTTCATGGGAATTTCCTTAAAAAATAGAAAAAACATAATTCCCTGAAAATTTATTTCACAGCTGAAATCCTGTATTATTCAGGTTTGTGGTTCTTTCCTCATTCTCTGAAAGGAAATTAAAGCAAGAAAGGGAATGGGCTGAAATCATCAGTTGGAAAGGCCATAAGTGGGTTTTGGACTGGAAAAAATTACTCAAACACTGGCAATCCTTAAAAATACATCAAGAAATTTGATCATGAGCTTAGCTCATGTCATCACCGCTTAATGCCTTTGCTTCTTCATCATACTTTGCCATTTGAATAATTATTCTTGCATTTCCAGTCCTTATCTTGCCTAGACCTTTGATGCATATTGCATTTCCTATTTTAACTTTCCTAATCAAAACAACTTCACAACTCTCCAAACCCTCCTACACTACTGAGCCCATTTGTTTTATCCCTCACTTTCCCAATGCAAGTCATATAAATTAGTTCTTAAACTTTGGAGATATATTTCTGATGGATGGATTTTTTTAAGGTTCTGACCATTCTTTTTATTTTTGAAAACTGCCCCCTCTTTTTTTTCATGTGGTACTACTTCGGCAGTTGGCATGCTGTATTGTGTTTTTCCTGTACTTTTCCATATACATTTAGTGCTTAAAGAATGACTTTTAAAAAGTAAAATAATGAACCTGCCAACTTACAAATACTTTTGCCTGCAGTCAAAGAAAGGACTCAAAGGCAAAATACTGCATTACCAAACTCAGAGAGTAAAGCATTGTTTTAAATATTGCTTGGTAAGGAAAGAAAGAAGAATGTTCAGGTGTAGTTATACACTTTGGTTGAACAATGTTAACAAGCATGCATATTCCAAAAGTCCTCCATAATACAGTACAGAAACAGTCCTTAAACCTACAATTAAGCCAGGAGGAATAAAAAACTGCAACAATGCTTCAAAATTTAACCTGTGTTTTTTCGGGTTAGGGTCTGTCTTTTTTTTTTTTTTTNTTTTTTTTTTTTTTTTTGAACGTTTACATCTTAGGTTCACAGGTGCTCAGTGTAAAAAAAGTAAGACATGCAATTCAGTCTTATATTAATGTACCATCTTGTTCTTAAGACATTCACTAAGACTTTGTTCCTTAGCTATTACTTTAGATAGATGTCAGGCAGGGTTTTTCTCTACGCTATTAATGCTCCACAGGGGTCCATCCTGAGAGGGTGTTCTGTGTTGTCATGCAGTTAAATCACATTTAGAAGATAACACAAGTATCAATCTTAATAAGAGGGCAACATTCTGCATTGTTCAGGTCAGCTGCAACAGTTATTATGTTTTTGGCAAGGCTTGGAAATTTTTTATGTTTTTTATTGATCTCCCTTCTGGTCTGAGTTGCTGTTCAATAGCTGAATTACTAACCTAGTTATTTCATTATAACAAGAGATAAATGATATTGCTTTTAGACCTACAGTGCCTTATTTCAGATTATGGGTTCCCAATACAGATTTAGTCAATACTGGTTCAAGCTAAAGGTTATTCCTTCTTTGTGAGGCACATATCAGCCCCTTTGAATGTAGAGTCACAGAATGGACATATATGCTGTTCGTGTTTGCCAACAAAGGTCAGACAGCAAGTATTAGCATTCAAGAACATTCAGTAGTTTGGAAGCTGCCTGGAGGATATGTCTAGCAACTTAAGGCTCAAAATCCTGCCTCCATCTGTCTACTGCCAAAGCGCAGTAAAATATGCCTATGTTCCTTATGCTACCACTCAGAAATGTCAAGATAGTCACCTTTCAGCATGAATCAGAAAGAATCACTTCTGAAAGTAAGCAATATAATCTTCTGGTTTTCTCCTGTGAGCAGAGGTCTGTACCATAAGAATAACATGCAAATTTCATAAATCTAGTCACCTAACAGAATAGCTAGAAACTGCTTAAATATCAGGTAGGGGTGTCCTATTGACAACATGCTTCTCAGTCATGACCCTGCTATACCACCGTTTGGGCACAGACCCTGGTGTCTTAGAGTGAAAACATTATCAATATACCTAATTCTTCTGATGCAGTGTGGTTTTCTCAGTCAACATATGCAGGATTTAGTTCTGGTTTTGACTCTGAAAAGGTCCAGATTCCTGTAAGTGTTGCAACAATTTGTGTAATTTTCCTTATCTCTTCCTGAGTGTGTGAGATGAGAAGAGGAACAAAATTAACAGAATGAATGAAGGCACTTCTTAAGCAATGAAAGTGAGTCCAAAGGTAATGAAAGGGCTCTTTGGGCACATTCACTCAGTGTTATGGCAGTTCCATGACAGTGACCAGTAATGACCTCTCTGCTGCCACTACTGATGGTCTAACATCATCAGTTTGTAATTATAAGTAATGAAAAGAACATTAAAGTCCTTCTCAAGCCAGTCAGGTAAGTGAGAAAAAACAGTAAAAAACAGCCCTATATCAGAGTTACGTGCAGTCATAAAAGCCTCCATAGCTACAGGGCACAGATACTTGCAGACAACTACTCCTATTTTGCTTTCAAATGATGAAGAGCTTGGTAGTACTGGCTAGCTCTTCTGTAATTTCTATGCCCAACAAAATAACTTATTCAGCAGTTAAGTAAAGGTACACCTGTAAAGTATCCTACTTTCTTGACCAAGGCAACAACCAGTAACAGAAGTCTACTTTTCATTATTTTCTCCACGTCTTATCTCTCTGCCACTTCCACTGCCCTAAACCATGCCCTGTTCTACTTACTTTTTAACAGTTACCTGCAGCATACATATTTTTTAAACAGAAATGGGAACAGAATAATTTTTTTCTGACCTACAAAGGTCACGGGAGAAAATAAACTTTCAGTTCCCAAATGCAGTTTTTTCAACAGTACAATTTACCACTTGCATCATTCGAAAAATAAATATAGTTGCCACAGACCCACATATGAAAATCAGAGTGAAATTCCCAGATGGAACCACATATGCTGACATTTTCCTGCGTCATCATCAAATCAATCTTGGTTAAGCACTCAAAACGAAGAACCTTATCTTCAACAATGATTATGTTGTACTTATTGTCTACAAACATGAAATAAATAATTGATTACCCGTCAAGTACTCTGAGCTCCTGCAACCTCTTTTATAAAGTAAAGTCAGAGCAAACAAGACTTAACACCTCAGTCAGAATATGTCTACTATTCTGCACTGTTGTGATTGGCTGCTTGTCACTTTGTGAGGCCTTCAGTTAAAGTGCTGTAGGTTCTATCTTCTCCATACATATGCAACAGAATTACTCAACCCTTTTGACACCCTTTGGTCTGTATGTGGTTTTGTAGAATAGAAGTTTTCTCTCAACTGAAGACCACTTCAAAAATAAGACCACTGCAAAGAATACTTTTTCTTGACCTTCTTTTAGTGTTGGTCCACAGTATAGTTGCAAATGTAGCACTGAGTTACTCAAGTAAACTTCCAAGAATGAGAATTTTGAGCCACATTTTTCTTGCCCATGTTTTGCCTGCTGCATGGACCAAAGCTAGCATGAATCTGTCAACATTGCCGTCAGCCATGGAGGACGGGAAGAGCCAACACAACAAGCAAATTGAATTTGTTTAGGATTTGACAAAGCAGCTGGACTACAACTACCATTATGCCTATCTATTCTGTATTGGAACAGGAATCTCATAACTGGCCATCCCATAATCACTCATCCTTTCCATAGTCACCGGAACCTGTGACTGGCTAAGAATGTCAGCACATGTTGGACAGCTGAGCAAAGGGAATGGTCCTGATGGGCTTGAACTGGAAGGACCTGTGCATTTTGGAATCTAGCACTTTTCCCAGTGGCCCTGCTGCCTCTTCTTGTTCCACAGCTACAGGTCTGTGAGGTCCTTCGTGTGTCCACGGCGAATTACTCAGCATTGCGGCAACACTTGTCAGAACTTGAGCTCTTTGGCTGCCCTGAAGCTGTTACCTTCTCATACAGCCATTCTGGCCCCATGTATGTTCTGAGGCAATATTTACCTGGATTTAAAATCTAAATCATTCTACGCCAAAGTAGTTACAGAGGAACCATATTGTTTCTTTTGGCACAGCTATGCTCAGATTTTCCTCCTCAAGGCCACTTCCCTCTCAGATTGGCATGACAGGGAACAGTGAAAACGCGGAGAGCATCTCATTATACAACTCTGTGGGCCACCTACACACTGAGGAAACTATCATATAATGCTGTACATAAAATTCAACATATAAAGAGAAAAAATTTTGAATGAAATACCTTTTTCTTATCTTTTCCCACATAAGTAATTTAGCTGGATGGTACCAGGTAAACAGTTTGAAAGCTGAATCAGGTGCAGCCTGATGAGTAGCTGGGAATGGAAATGATGGTTTTTTCTGAGACCATTCTTTCTTTAACATTCTGCAGATTGTTTCAAATTCCTAAGGTTTTGATTGAAACAAATCACATATGTATTTAAAATATGTCCTTTAGTGCCACTGCAATCATTGGACTTTCAAGCCTTCAGCATAAGAAATTAGGCATGCAGCAGAGGAGTTAGCTTAAATTTAAGAAGAAATGCTGTATTTCCATCAGACAATTTTCCCCTGTGCATTCTCCAAACTGATTTTATCTTTTCAGGAAGGAATAGCTCAATGCTTAATTAACATTTATTACTTAGGATTAGTATTAAGGATTACATCTGACTAGTGTATTTCTGAAGTCTTTGGAATCCCCCCAGTTAACTTTTAATAAATAGCACCAGGAAATATGGCAATACATGGTTGCTTGTACATCAACATCCCCCGGGATCAGCAACCCCTTGTCCATAGGAGTTACTGATTAGAAAACCTTCCTTGTCATGTGGCTTAGCCAGGTTCTTCATCTGACTGTCTTCAAATCCACATAATCTGTGAATTTTAAAGTCCTAAACACCCAACTAGCTATAAATGAGGATTATTTACCTCTCCTTTGTAGTACTATCAAAGAAAAATAAAATTGGTCCCAAAGAAGGAAGATAGATCATGATTCCATGGTTCAAGTGTAAGAGCACTAACCTGACACTGGGAGATCTAACTTTATTCTCTACTCTGAGAACTACTTAGACGCCATTTATCCAAGTGTTACATAAAGGGAGGAGAATTAAATTCACACATCAGTAGAGCCTTGAAAAGGAAGTTACATATCTGTGAAGGAATGCTGCAATTTCATATTCCTTCTGATAAGAACATTCACCAAATTTATATCCACATTTTGCAGTTATAATTTTCTTCTTCCCTTTTCAGTATGTAATATCTGTTCTTTGTATTGTGAGACTGTTCTCTCTAGCTAGAACAATCCAGACAAAAGGAGAAAAAAAATCAAGAGAGAGACTCATTGACCAGAAGTTGAATGTGAACATTTTTATGTACAACAGCTTCTGGCAATATACACCTGTTTGTCAGTTCTCTCATGCCTGCCTTTCTCTGAGATGCCATATCTCTAAACTTTAAAGAGGCCTTTAATTGAGAAAACTATTTACAGAGAGCATTCTACCCCATGCCTGCAGATTTTCTTGCCAGTTCAACACATCCTCTTCCATTCAGGTTCTACAGAGTTTTTGTCATTGTAACAGAAAACTACAAATAGAATTTCCAGAAGGTAGGAGGCCACTGTATTTTAACATGAAAAGAATTGCATTTTGAAATCTCTGCAGAGACAGAAGAAAACAAAAAATTATTAAAAGAATAATATAACTGGTGATAAAGTTAAAAGTTTGAAAAGTGTGACTTGTCTCCACCTCCTTCAAGGCAAATGGGGCTGCCAGATGAATTGATACCAACATTCAGATGAATTAGCTGCTGAAAAATATATCCAGAATAATATAAATTACGTTATCCTAGTGCCATGACTTTTCTCCTCTAGAAAAACGTATAAATCAAAGAGTTAATTATAAGGCTGTAGACACATCATCAGAAAACCTGTCTTGTAATCTATTTGCAAAGTTTAGAATCAATTACAGTAACAGAATGCAAAAGCAAGTGCTAATCATATTAACTTGAATAAACCAAAGGCACACATACCTGAACCTAATGCTGAGAATACAAAATAAGTTATTACTTAGAAAAATACCATCTTACAATATATTGTGGGGAAAAAAATGGCACCAGGGAATTATTTTCTTTATTTTTTCCATGAAAATATTTAGGTGCCATAGCATAATTTCAAAGAAAGAATATTATCTTTGCAGAATTTAGAGGCAAAGAAAGGAATTATTAATTCAGCTTCGATGCATACAGAACTGAAGATCAACTGAAGGTATTGGTCAACCCTAAATGTCCAGCAAATCCAGTTACTTGGTTCTCCCATATATGTTGGCTATTAACCACATTGAGAAGCAAAACCCATCAGCAGAATTCACAGCAGCTTCATAACTTTTTTTCTTTTTGGTCATAATTTTCAGTGATAAAAGGCTGAGGGCAACAGTAAATAGATGTATGGTACAGGGGATTGCTTCTTAGCTTTCTGCAACCAAAATTATTCCCCTTGCATTCATCCAGCTCTGGTTGATGTTCAGATATCATTGATTAATTTAAGGTAAGAAAGTTCACAAGTTAATAACAGCTCTCCATTTGCATTTTGTCTTTCATTCTTACACTAAAAAAAATTCCAATGCTCCAGTTGTTCTGTCTTCTACCATTCAACCAGGACCCAATGATGGAGTTATGCAATAACCTCTGGGCTTATTGCTAACGCTTGTAGCTATCCATGAGAGCAAAGTATTTAATCTACTTACCCATCACTAATTATTATTTAATGGTAAATGCAAATCAACAGAAACTCTTGTGTCTGTGCTATTTACAGCTACATGAATAGCTGCCTAATTTCTGCTTAGCTACATTTCAGTGTTTTATTCCCTGAAACCTCTCTATCCATTTAGGTTTAATTTGAAAGTCTCTATTGAAAGAGATCAAGGGGAGAAAAATCACCCTTTGCATTCCACCAAAAAAAAAATTGCATAAGGCTATTCCAAAAGTACATTATTTAAAAATAGAACTACTGTAGTAAAACTGAGCTAGGAAAGATCTCTACTTGAAAGAGAGTTAAATACACCTAAAAGTTTTCAGGAGCTGTGGCTCTCTGAAAAGACTACTTTCTCAGGTTCATACCAGGCTGATGTAGAGACTGTTACCTTCCTTATGTTCCTAATGTACCTAATGGAATAAGAAATTTTAATATTGTTCTAAGACGTGATATTAAAAATTTTTAGGTTTTTATAAATTGTTTATCAATATAATGTGATGTGATAGTAGGGGTTTTAACAGAATAAATATAGCTCTAAATTAATGGGGGTTTATTCTCCCACTATTCTATATGAAGTTTTAGTTATTCATAATAATAGGGTATCTCTAAAAACCATTTACTACATATAAGTGAAGATGTATTAGAATCATGATCAAACTAATGGTAGAAATGTACTCCTAAAATATATATATATGGCAAGATATTAATTTCAATTGCTTGTTAGTTTTATAGCTAGAGAGTTAACAAGAGCTCAGTGGTAGCTACTTTTGTGATGCTGAATAAAATATGGTACAGCCTAGATAACTGTTCATATAAATTAACAGGAGAAAATGGTGAATATTCAACAGAGCAGTTGAAATTAAAGTTGTTTGAAAAAGACATGACTAGGAAACCAAAAAACCCACATTATTGGATGCCTGGACCCCTGAAGTAATTTTTTCCCAATTCAGTATGTTTCTTCTACTTTTGCTACATAACAATGTGACTGAAGTCCCATCACAATTATTCTAATCTCTCAAAAGGCAACAGTATCAAATTCCTCAGTGTTCTTTAAATTCTACTACTCATTTATACTAATGTGCAAGTGTTATCTTTGTGATCGTGCACTAAGTCAGTACAGAACAAGCATGACGTTGCTATTAAGAACTTAACCTCCTACTTCATCCACAGATGCTGAAAGGCAGGCAATTTATTCTCAAACTGGTTTTCACTTGAAAAGGAGGAGCGGAAGAATATCCAAGCCTGGTGAATAATGATAGCTGCCCTGTTTGGGAGTAGGAGATTCTTAAGGGAAATGAACTAAAAGGAAGGAAAGGCAGAAAGTGGAGTGAAGGCTCAGAACAGGAGCAAAGATTAGAAGAACTGGAGTAAAGTAAAGTCAAAGTTGGCAGAAACCATGGTGAAGAATTACATTGTTACAAAAAGCACATCACCACAGGCAAAAGCAATACATTCAAGGGTAAGTTTCCCAAAAGCTACCTAAATAATTTGCCTGTTTCTCTCTGACTGGCTTCACAGTCCTGCAGTCTTCTAAAGAGACTACAGAAAAGATGGATGGATATACCAAATGGATCCCATTCTTCTCACAGTGTCTCAATCTGATTTTTAAATTTCACAAGAAATTTTCAATTTATGATGAAATGAAAGCATCTGCTATCAGCTGTTTGTTCATTCACACTCAGTTGCATGGCACAAATATCTGGCTGATGTGCACCATTAATTATTCCTACACTTTGCAGAACTCTATACATGACTGTTTTGACTTCACTTGAAAAGTAAAGTACTGTATCAAATGGAAGCAATTACTTCCTCACCATATAGAATGTTAAAACATATATTAATTAAAATATGTTAAAACATATATTGAATTAAAACATATGATAACACAACATAAACTAACCTAAGGAACCATTTGAAAATGGAAAAAGATAGACTGAAAGCTCTATTCTCAGGTCAGCATTCTTTATAATGCAAACATTTTTGGAGTGCCTCCTGGACATATTGCTGCAAAGAGGCTACCAAGACATAGCAAGACAAAAGCTGCACAACAAACAAGTGTCAAGGAGGAGACCAAAGTTCACCTGTCTAAAAATCTGAATGCCTGAGGCATCCATCAGACTGCACAGTCCGCCAGAATGACCTACACTGCCTTTGTTCCTTCCTCCAAGACAGTTACTTAAAAATTTGACAAATTCTTATAAGGGGAAACACATTAAGAGAAAGTAGCCCTGGGTTTGGAGGTTTTGCTGGAGATGTAACTTTTGGCTACAAACTTCCAGTATAAATCATATCATTTCTCTATGAGTCTGATGCCTTAATTCCTAAGACCACTCATTTTATTTCCCTGACAGCATCTGAGGCATTATAAGTGATCTGGTACTGCTTTAGTCACATCAAGTAAGTAACAAATTATCCATGACAGTCAGGGGAGATCTCAGGATCTCTTATTCCTCAATCTTCAGCACATTCCTGGGCCAAAAAAAGCATGTTGGTAGACTCCCAGAAGAGCAGGATGATCTTTTTGATGGTCTCTTCTAATGGTGCCTTTTTAAACATTTCCTAAATCAAGCATACAGCCATCATGCCCAACTGGAAGACAATCTGAGTGCCTGACAGTTCTACATGAAGTACAGGACACAACCAACACAGGCAGCCAGTGCACAAATCATAGGCAAAACAGCAGACTCAGGAGAAATTTGCTGAGCATGCAGGTGCTCCACGGCCCGCTGGCAGCAGGAGGAATTCAAGCTCTTAATCAAATTTTAAGTTATTTTAGGAGAACACACTTTGCCTTATGCCTCACCAAAGATTTTACTGATGAAATAAATGGGCATTTCTTAATGATATTTACATTTATGCTTTAAGAGGAATCATCTTTAAATACACACTTTGTGTCTTTGCAAAGAAATAGAACACTGCAAATTTTGCAAAACAAGTATAAGAAGCCACATAAAAAGGACAAATTTCAGAGTATATTAAAAAGGACTATGTACAACAGAATTGTTTAGCATTGTTCTCCAGAGTTCCAAATTCCAATAAACACCTCTGTTGCTGCCTCTTTGAAAATATGCTGGTGTACATCAGTCTTGTTATTAACCTTCATGAGCTGCCTTGGGACTTAATCCAAAGTTTCATCTCAAAGAATCCCATACTAAGTTATGAGTAAAACAAGTATGTATCATGGAAGTTCTTTATCAGCCTCACAGAATTTCCCACTAGAGTCTTACCATTCCAAACATATGGAAATTAAGACTGAACACAACCAGCAACATTGACTATGACAAACAAAATACGGCATACAGCATTCTTTCATTATTAAAGGTAGTACTGATATCAGGGTGATATACTCACACCCACAAAGTGAACCTAACCCTCTCCATTTTTCTCAGCTTTTCAATCTGTAAAAAATCTCTTTCAGTATTCAACTAAATAGAAAAAGAAAAAAGAATTAATGACCCTGTCCTGTTCAGCACATTACATTCTTGATAGTTACCAACTATAGACGATGCACTTCTGTGCTTACTAGGAGTTAATCATGCTCCCTGCTAAAAGCAGCTTGTAAACAACCTCAAAATGCTCTGGTTATATATTCCTAATTTCAAGTTTGAAGGCACTATTTAAGAATTTACATCAGCCTCTTTCCTTGATCTGTCAGAAAGCTCTGATTACTGGATACCTTGCTGCCCTTAGAAAACACTCTAGGGTGGGTACACTGCAGCTTTAGGAATAACAATAAATGCAGGTACCAGTAATTAAATACCTTTTTAATCTCTAATTTATTTTATCTCTTTCATTTTTCAGTGTAAATTTGATGATTCAGAGCAGATCCACTGCAACATGGATTGAAAAAAATGATCTGCCTGTCTAGTTGGAAAAAATATTTTACATTCAGAAGTTGTTACCATAGGACAGAGAAAATAGCTATCCAGCAATTATGCATCAAAAGTGCCTGTCATATGTCCCTAGTATTGCTGTCTCCCACCCACTTCTTACTTCTTTTATTCAAGTCATGGATGGATGAGAGTCCTGTAAAGCATATTCTGTGTCTAGACCACTGTTGAAAGATTTCTCTCCCTTGCAAAGAAGAGTCTGTGAGAAACTATCACAGTGGCAAGTGAACATATATGAATTTTTTGGGAAAAAACCCAACAATTTTAATGTTGTCAAAGTGTTAGTTTATCAAATTATTGCTTTCAATATCATTTTTGCACTTTTAAGACTCATTCACATAATTCTTTTTTCAGTTTTTACATGCGAGAAGGGCGAAGTTTCTAATCACACAAAAAATTTGAACAGCTTTGGATCGAGATTTTAACATAAGAAGCATAAGTATTTCTGACCCCTTGAATGTAGGAACAGCTAAGTAAGAGCACTGCAGAGACTGCAGAAAATGCTAAAGGGCTGATTGCATGCTACCTGACAGTGCTCTTACACACAAAGCCTCCACTCCTCACTGTGGTGTAGCACATGGGCATCTCACTCTTCTTCCCTCTCAGGTAGAGGTGTGGTGTGGCAGAGGTTTACCCTCAACAAATCCATTAAAAAATAGATGTCTTCAGAATATAGGTAAAACCTCTTAATAGGAATATTCAGTGCTATCACAGCTACTTGGCTGCATATTAATTCCTGATGAAAAGAACATAGACATTTATTGAAAAAAAATCTGAAAAAAGTTGCAAAAGTAAAGAGCAAAAGAAACTAGAGAAATGTTCATGTGTGTCTAAAGCTCCAAAAATAAAAGTGGCATAAAATTCAGAAGTTAGAAATCTTAAGACTTACAAGTCCTGTTAACATAATTTCTGATGTGTGTAGCCATTTTATTTCCTTTAAAACAAAAAATCTACATGGCTCCACCACAAATTTTAAGTGTCTACCAAAACCTGACCTCCATCTGCTGTGACTAAAAATGGACAGAACACACGGAGATAAAACACTGCATGATTTCATCTCCATTAAATTGCATCCATGTACATTTAGGTGTATGGATGTGAACAGTACTTCAGGAGTCTATAGGAACACAAAAGCAAACACATTAAGAAGACTTGCAGAATAAGGATCTTTTGTTACATGAAAAGAGTTTAACTAAATGCAAGATTATGCACCTCGGGTGTTCATTTTATAGCTGGCAGCTTTTTAAAAATGTCCTTTTAGCTTGTTCTTGGTTGCTTTCCCTATGAATCCAGTAAAATCATTCCATTAACTAAACACATAAAAGTGTTGTCGTTATTATTATAACTATTGAGTTCCAAGTATTTGTACTTAACAGATATGAGCTAAAAGAAATGGATTTGGTTTTGTTTATTATGTGACTGCATTGACAGATATTTTTGGTGGCTGAAGCACATAGGAAGGCAGAAAAGTAAACATACAGATCAATAAAGATTTTTAGCTATATTCAAGAAAACTTCTCACAGGTACAGTAAACAAAAACTATATTGCATTTACTAACATCTCTCAGGAATCATTTCAGTTGCATGAATGATACCTAATTATACATTACCAGCCTACTTAATACATTAGCTCCAGTGATACCACAGAATGAGAGTCTGCAGCTCTGACAGCTGGTATCCTGGCTTGATCTTATCCCTGTGAACCCCTATGTTTATCAGCAGGTTCTATCTGACCCTGGATTTCCTCACTGGGTCTGATCCTGACCAGTGAATTGACTTCCCAGTTTGACTTGGGACCCGCCTCTTCACCACAGACTTGCTTGATGCCCCGGGCTGGGGCTGGTGCCCCCTGTGCTGCTGCCCTTCACAGGGAGCCCCCACTGCACCTGGCTGCATCAGGACACTTCCAGAGCTTTCAGATACCTCCACCTCCCCCGATGAAGGGGCTGAGGCTGCCCAGCTTGACTGACACCCATGACAATGGTGCACTGGCCTGGCAGTCACTGTAATGAGCATCTTCCCAGTCTCCATGGCGGTAGGGTTGCTTTCTTGCCAGCCTGATTGACAGTCAAGGAGATCAGATGGGCCATGTAGCCAAAGATAGAGTTCAGGGCTGACAGCTCTGAAATGGTTCCATTTGACGATGCAGCAACTTGGACATGTTTGTCAGTAACTCTGAATGCAAGCAGAAAGGGCAAAAACTCCTCAAAGCAATATTTGAAGAAATTTTAAAGAAATGTCCTGTTCTGCAGGATGCTTTGGTAAAAATTGGATCTCCTTTAAAAAAAGAAAACAAACCTGTCTCTATGCATATTCAGAATATGCTGAGTCTGGAAATAAAAATAGCTGTTTGATGTTTTGTGATCTCATTTGCCCTGCAACAGCATCACAGCTAGAAGACTGAACTAAATTTTTGTGGATCTTCATGAGGATTTTTTTCCTAAACCTAATCACTTACATCTGCTGTCAGAGAATGGATGAATAACAGAGAGTTTGTTGCACAGCTGTCACTGATGCTCTAATTTGGTTTCTAGTAAAGGTGAGGATTAACAAGATGGAAAGGAGTCAGCTTGACTCCTAGAGCTCACACTGGGTCACTAAGAAAAAATTACAGGAAGAAAATGATGTATAGTATCTTTGATCCAATTAAGAGCTTAGCCTCATGGTCAACATTAAGCATATGTGGAACTTGTCTGCCTTGTAACTTTGCATGTTTCATCAATAAATTTGAGAAGGAAGAAAACATACAGAGGTCATCCATTTTCTGTATTATAGCAGCTAAAAAATAAATGTAGTCTTAGGAAATACAAAGAAGTTAAATGCAAAAGAATGCAGTTGCCTGTTCATTTGGAATTATCTTATTGACTACACATCAGCTTTAAAAAATTTCCATTTTTTCTACATAGAAGGGACATCAATAAAATTCAACTCTCCAGACACGTCTCCTCTGGGTTGAATGTTTTGAATTCAGCTCAGAAACCAGTACAGGGCTCCTCAAAGGCTACCTCAAACACTGGATTTTATTTTTGGTTTTCAAACTCCTGATCTTATTTTGAGAGTCTAAAAATTATAAGGTCAGGTAAAACAGCATCTTCTCAATTGCAATATAAACTTTTCCCAGTCAGTGGTTCTTATTTGCCATCAACCGAATACTGGTTTGAATTTAAAACTCTTTTTCCTTCCACAGCTGGAATTTTTTCAGAGCCATTATTTAAGAAAGCCAAATATTCCTCAGGACCAACCAAGAGGGAAAAGTGAGCACTGCCAAGATGCTGACTATGGTTATAGCAACTTGCTGACAACCATCTCCTATACGCATTTACCAGGATATACCAAAAAGCCAGGTGACACCAGCAATAATATTTAAGATTGAATTAAATAATCGAGACATATCCCAGGCTCTAAGAGATAATGTGGATACTCTTGGAATGTAGAAATAAATCACTGCTTGCAGCTGCAAAGAACACTCATTTCTACAGATATTTTTTCATTTCTTCTGTAATTAGGTAAGATCACAGACTAAGCATCTAGTTGAGTATTTTCCTTCTCAAAATGCTTGGCATGGGATGGGAGATATGAGTGGGATGGAAACATGGGACTCAGGGAGATGGTCCAGCATCACATTATCAGAAGTTTAGTTCGTTAATAGCCTATGTTATTTCCTAGTTCTATGCAGTAGTTGCTTGTTAATCACAGAAATCTACTTCCTGTGCTATGTCTAGTGATCCCACTGCCTGGGTCAGGAACTCCACAGCATTGCAGAAGTGCTGAGAGATTTATGGTGGAGGTGTAGGGTAATAAAATCTCTCTTAAATTTGTCTGCCCTGGTTTCAGAGCAGCCCTGCAGTAGCTGGGAGAAATCTGCAGTAATTTAAGGACATTGTCTTGAGCATTCTCTTCAACAGAATGAAATCTAGGATGTCACTTTTCACACCCTCTAGACAATCCCTTCTGTTTCATAGCATGACCCAGCCACTCTTCGTACAACTTTATTTCAATGCAAGAATAATATTTAAAGATGCTCTTCATGTAAGTATTTTTTAGAAAAATAGAAATACTTAGGTAGTGAGAAAAAAAATCTGCAAAATCCCCACTGTAACTAGAAAGTACCTAAGAAGCCACTGTAAGAAAATCTAAGCGATTCAACAAATGTTTTAAGTGGAAAAATTAACATTAGAGTAAAAATTCCTATTGGGAGGCACTATTAAAGTCTTGCTCTATGAATTATAGTGGGATACCATCAGTAATTGTAAGGAACATTAACCATAAGGAACCTAATTATTAGCAGAAGAACATGAGTGTTGGCTTTTTCAGTTATTCAAATCAGAAGCTGATTACTCCCAAAGTTCCTGAGCAATTTACTCTAATACTAAGGACATTTGCATAATAGTCAAATTTTTAAAAAATCAATGTCTTTCAAGATGTAATCTCCCATTTTACAAGTGCCAGCTCTGTCCCTAATGTGAGCACATTGTTTCATCTCAGCAGAAATGCCATGATAAATGTACTGAAATACAACTTTTCTGATAGAGAGAAGAGCAAAAAGAAATTGTTTGGACATACTTATTTGACTTATGTCAAATAAAAGTGTCACAGAGAAACTGTATGAGAAATGCTGATTAATTCTTTTAAACTACAGCTGAAATGACAGTTAAAATCATTATACTTGTCAAGCTATACTAAAAAAAAACCCTTTAATACTACTTCTTAATTTGTTCTACAGATGAAAATAAGTAAGTGAAGCTGAAGAAGTTGATTTTACTAGAGCATTATATTTGGAAGCAATCATATCGTTATAAACATAATTTCCCAAACAGCAGAGGTCAAAAACCAATTCTCTTACAAGGAACATCAATTCACTTAAGCAAAGTTGCTACTATCTCGTTACAAGGTTTCTTTCATGTCCAGGCGACATACATAGTCTTTAGAAATGCATTTCCAGCAGACAGAAGAAAAAACTTACTACACATATGGTAAAATAATCATTTTTATTGGTAGGAATAAAAACCTATGTAAAAAAAAAAAGCCTAATGATTTTGAACAGCTCCACTCACTCTCCTGCCTTCACTGCAGTCTTCTGCCAACATCCAGGTCCAAAATAACTGAGGCTTGGTAGGAGCTGGTCAGAAAGCATGTACATTTATTAGGGCAGATGAGGAAAACTGCATTAAAACACTTAAGATTTTTTCTTATGCTTCCACTTGAAGCAAATTCAATAATATATTTCTACTATAGTCCCAAGTCCTCTTGTAAACAATGTAGAACCAAGGCTATTACTCGAATCAATGGATTATTACCAATACTAGAATTTAACAAGAAATTTCTTAACTTTTAGCAAAACCCTAAGTGTCTTACTGTTGTCAGTCAGGAGGATTTAGGAGTACACATTCAGAATCAGTTTCTTTGCTTCTTTGAGATTTCCCCCATCTTCTTCTTTGAGTTCCATATGTGGTTCTAGAAGAGAATATTTCATAAAGAATCGGCTTTAAATGGATTCTATTGTTTTAGTAGGAATTTTTGCTGTAGTTCAGTTAATGATTCTACATGCTTAATGTTTTGCTAGGAACACTTAACAAAATTCCTTAAGCATAAATGACATCATATGTAAATGAGTATACTTTAATATTTTAGATTGTGTGAGAAGAGCCACATCTGTAGCCATAGTTTTTCATAATATAATGTTTCTCTTGATTTCTGCTTATTTTTTCTATAGTAACCATTAAAAGTATAGGCAAATCAATATACTTTTACAGCTTAATTAAATGTAGGGTATGCTCATAATAATGAAATCTAAAGTTCACTTCTAAGTTTTGATTCGAACTTCATGATAATTTTGGACCAAAAAAAGTGCAAGTTTCCTTCCCAAAGAAGGAAAAACTGACAATGTGCCAGAAGACCCTACCACTGGACTAACTAAATGAATCCACTCTTATGGTAAGAGATTCCTGGTAGGAACATTTTTATAGAGCCGTTTGGAGTACTCTCACTGCAAGGAGAGGTGCATTTTTGATAGGCATGAATAAAATATTGAATTGAATGAAAAGTGAAATATAAATCTGCATCAAGGTGCTGGGATGCAATGGGACATGTAGACTAATATCTTTTGCAGCATCAAACAAAATAAATCAGTACACACATCTTTCTTAAGAGCTTTGGTTTTCATGTTTGTCATCATCTTTCTCTAGTTACTGTACAATAGCAGTGAGAGACTGCTGCATATATCAGAGTGGTAAGTGGCCTCAGTATGCTGATTTAAATGCCCTGTTTCTCAAGTTTGTTACATAAAGCCATTTCCCCCCCTTTTCTGAAGATCAAATAGAAATTCATGTTGTACCACATCAAAAGACACTGATGAAGGAATGAATTGAACTTGGAGTTTTCCTCTAATTACAAAGTATACAAGCTGTAATCTTATTAAATAATTCATGTCTGAGTGATAGTCACAACATGAAATGACATATCTATTATTCACAATCCTGATTTATCTTCGTAAGCATTGTTTGCTCACTGAAAACGTGCTTATTTATCTATTTATTGAAGACAAACGTAATCTGTGTGCAGTTTTTTTTCTGTAAAACTGTATTTTTCCTACCTATCTATTTCAGCTCTCAGAGGCTTTATAGACCTTAGTCCACATACTTTTGAATCATATGCACATTCATTACTCCCATACAAGAAACAGTATTGGAAATGCCCCAGACCATTCTGGAGCATTTCAATTTTGGAGCAGCAAGTCAAGTTTAATTTTAGCCATAAAAACCCCTTAACAATAGAAATTACAGTAAAAACTGCATTTTTGAGAAAGACTGAGGACTGGATGGCTTCTGTCCTTCCATTTGTATGCCTTCATTGCAGTGCTTGGACAGAAGGGTTGTAGGCCAGGCCAACTCAGTGTGTTTTTGAAGACAAGACAGCTGCTACCCTTAACAAGGATATGAAAATCCATGAACCTCTCTTCTTGAAGGAATTAGCTGATGAAAATTATGCTTCTTCAAATGCAGGAATTTTCTCATTCATTCAAAAATTTTGTTGAATGGAGGAAAAACATTTATGCATGTAGGAGCTTTCATTAGAAAGCTGTCCACATGATGCATTTGTGCTGGCACTAAGATGCAGCTGCCAGAGACTGTTTTCGCTACTGAAATAAGTTTTTGGAAATTATATGTATTAATACAGCTTTTAAGTGTACACAACATTTCCTTAGGACTGTGAAAATCCCCCAGACTCTTGCAGTAAGTCATAGGTTGCAAAGTGTTATTCCAAAGGAATAAAAACCAGAACTAGGTAAAGGTAAATTTAATTAAAATAAGCTCACTTATTCTTAAATTTATGGGGGTATAGGGAGATGGTGTTTTTTTGTATTACAGTTTAAAATTGAAGAGACAACTTTCATGGATACATTCAGCTAGGAATACAATATGGAGGCAAATCTTCCACAGTGTACCTCTTGGCACATTTATTATATATATACAGCAAATTCCAGAAACAAAAATCACCCATGGTCTCTTCACTGTGCAAAACCTTACCATTCCTTTTGTGAGCATGTTTTTAAACAGACTGCAGCGACAGGAGGGGCTCAGCATCCTTCTCCTTTCTCTGAAATCATGATAGGGGCCCACCAACATGCTTTGCATTTAAGTAACACAACTGCAGGTCTCACTCACTCCTGACTCAACACTCAACATCATTTCATTTGCCTTTTCAGCAGTCACTGCACTGGCAGCATAAAAGAAAATCAGAAATTTGAAATACTTTGCTTCTTCATCCAGATCATTGCTGTTTATTCAGCATAGTCAATGTTCTGTGGTTCATGTGGATGGATAAACAGGAATGGCCCACGGCAACATATGAGAGCTACAAATAGGATCAAGACATATTTTTATGATTGCTGGGCTCATATAATTTTCATGGTACAGATTCGAGAGGCTGTTTTATCTGCTTACTACTGTGTTCTCTGGACACTGACTTTTACATTGAAGCATTCAGAAATGCAGTTTAACCAGCCTTTGGGCATTTATCATTGACAACAGTTTGTGTGGCAGGCAACTTATTGATCTGTTAACTGAACATTTACTGCCCCATCTTTATCACATGTGTCCTGATGGAACCAATTTTACTCTGTGACCCAAAGTCCTGTTTTGAAGATCTCAGAATCTGCAAAGAAAACATGAATCCCCCCACCCAAAAAAAAAAAAAAAAAAAAAGCAGTAAAAAAGCTGCAAAAATGCATGAATACTCTTCACCAGAAGCTTTGTATATTACATAAACTGACCCAGAAACACAGCAAAAGCCATTGCTTTAAGTATGAAATCCCTGCTGTACAAAAAAATCATCATAAATGACAATGAGACTTCCTTCCTGACCTTTTCTACAGGAGTGGGTTTCATTTCAGGGCCAGTGCAGTGACATTCTATACAGCTGTGCAAGAGCACTTTGACAACAAGACTTAAAAACTACAACCAAATCTGGCTTTATGCTGATATTGCTAACCAATACATTTTGTTATTTCTCTCAAAGTTCTGAAAGGTTTTTATATCTGAATTGTTTGTTTGGATTGTGGAAGGATAGCTGACCTTTTCATTTTGCTCCTCTTCTTTTCTCTTGCTCTACCTGCCTCCCCAGTGAACTAATTCATATAATTCCTCCTTAAAAAATGAGGACAAGATTTTGTCTGCTTGTGATCTCTTACTAGCAGACTGGGATGATCACTAGCAACCTCTGACACCTCACTTCATCCCTGCCTGAGGAAGGACCAACTGGTTTTGACTCTTACCTGAAGTTGATGGGAAACTTTATAATTCCTTAATCACTCTTAGAATCTTCTGAACTGAAAATGCCAATGTAATGCATAATTCATGCCAGTGAACTTGCAGATTCTCTGATATCTAAACTGTAATTCACTTCTGGCAGAACTAGAGGTTTTAAATATTTTCTTATTCTACTTCCCTCCTCCCACCATTTTCTTCTGCTTTAAATATTAAAAAGTGAAGAGAGAGCTGATACTAAAAGGAAGATTCATACTGGATTCCAAGCAGACAAATCAAAAAGAAATGTCTGCATGTATGCACATTTGAGACAGGTTCTCAGTTAGGATGAAAATCAGCTTAGTTCCATGAATTTATACCAGGACATACAGGTAGGTTACACAAGGCAATGTGTATTTTGTATCTCTCTCTCCCTGTCTATACACTCTGACATTAAAGTTACATTAAAGATTTGCATTAAGTGAAGAATTTTAGAATTTTTAATCAGCATTTAAAGTCATCAGATGGTGCCAGAAGGTATAATCCTACTGACTGCATGGGCAGATGTAGTCAGTCAGTTTCGGAGAGGGGAGTATTACTAAAGAAGTGAGGCAGTATGAACAGGACTTTCTCTCTGTACTCCCTTTCCATTTGGAGCTAATTCAAGAAAAAAGGCAGATCTCTGTCAACTGATCATTGGTGTCCAGCTGAAAACCTAGAAGAACAAAATTTCTGTGTGCCATTCTGAGTACATGCAGTCTAGGATAGGGAGACATAAAACAAGGATGCTACTCAGTGAATGAAACTTCCCAGATGCATCAAAGTATGAAACATTTCTCTTCAGTTTTCCAGCTTATGGTGTTGTAACCAGGAAGCTGTCCCTAGTCAGCAGTGACAACAGGGGAATAGATCCCTCCCTGAGTCTGTCTTTGGAGAGGCATCTCTTTTTCATTAGTGTGACACCTGGAGGCAGGGGTCTTCGCTCTGTTCCTCACTGAAGCACTTCAGGTTAAGCAAGGTAAATACACATTCCTCTACATGCATCAGCAAAAATGAGTCAGGATTTTAAATGAACTATTCATTAGACTATCTAAGGGTCCCATGGATTTCAGTGAGATGGGAGTAGGCTCTAGATAGGTATGATTTAGGGAAAGAAATTCTACATAAGCAAACATGGCTATGTTTCTCTTACAAAACAGTAACCGAAAAACTATCAAATTAAGAAAATTTGTTATTAAAATTGGGTAGATGGAATCCAGTATAAGACAAACTGATTATTTTATCAATTAACACACTGACAAAAGAAAACAGTGATACAAGTCTTACACAATATCAGTATATACAACTTTTTTCCAAAAATTCAAATGAAGACATTTTATATTCAGTACTAAAGTCATAGACAACCCTGTTTATCTTCTAAAATACAACTGGGATGAATATATGAACTGTGAGATGAGATTATTTACACTCTAAGCACTCTAAGTCTTCAAATGCCCCATGTCAATATAGAGAGAATTAAATCTACAGATTTAATACTAGCACTGTATTAGCACTGAAATGCTTTTCATTGTGACACTGAAAATGAAAACCATGAGTTGTTGTTCAGGAAACCCAGCTTACAGTCTTAAAGACAATGAACAAATGTTACAAACTACTCAGATAACTGTGATCTAACTGAAAATGAAGTCACTGTAAGAGCTTCAGTTCTTTCTATTGTAGGGGAAAGTAGGAAATTCAAGCTCCACAGAAGACTGCAAGAATGAGTCACACCAGATGGAGTATATTGCATTCCTAATTAAAGAGCACACACAGTACTTCATGATTTTAGTGCTCTTAAACAATCTCACTGGCCATAAACATTATGCTAATGTCTGTTGTGGGGAAAACCACTTCTGACAGTGACAGTATGTGTTTGGGTGGATAGCAATATCACCACTTTATAAAATAGTTTTCTTTTCAAATAGGAGACAGTTCTCCTATTTCTTTGATTTCCAGAGAAATCCAAACCATCTGCTGAGATGCTGCTAGATATGAATTAAAATGTGAAACAATATCATGCACATCAAAGTAATTCACCTATTTTAAGGTGAACTTGAAAGCAAAAAACACTGTGAATTGCACACTTCCTTTGATTTTATTGCTTAAAAGCAGAACCAGGTGATGCTTTGAGAACCTGAAGAAGAATAGCATAGAACATATAAAAGTTTCTCTTTAAATGCATTTCCACAGTGATATATACTACTTTCAATTTTATCTTCTGAGTAGAGACAATATCTTAGCAAAAATCTGCCATTCACTTAATTTCTTCTAAATGTACAATGACATGAATCAGCAACAATAAAATTGATTGGCTTGTTTAACCCAATTCGGGAACTGGAGAGTGATGAATATTCTTTCTTGCCTGGTTTCAGTTCTGGTTTACACCTTTTGTTAAATGATAAAATGTATCAGATTTCAAAACAAATTATGTGAGTAAAATGAATTTAGACTTACCTGTCATGCTATCACTTCTTGAGTAAAAAAACTCTTGCATGAGAATTGACTCTATAAAATGTTACACTGTCCACAAGGACTTAAAGCCACCATCTAATATCAAGAATTTCAACCAACTGAAACATAGTCTATGTAATTCAAAATGTAAGAATAATAACAAATATGACGATGTTCAATTATGGTTAACAAATATGATGCTATTTTAATTATGTTTAAATGGGCTTTTAAAATCAAATGCATTAGCTCATTTTTTTAAAAGGCAAACTGCAGGAAGTATGATGCACTCTACAGTTGGAAACATTTTGGCATTACTAAGTGCTAAGAGGTCAGACAATCACCCAAAGGAGCAGCCTGAAACAACATTTGCATCCTTTAATATTTCATTTGTTCCATTTAAGAAAATTGTTTCGTTTAAGAAAATTTCTCACTGAGCTGAGTGTAAGAAGATAATTTTGCCTTGAGAGCACTAGACTAGACTGCTAATGGCAGTGCATGTGTAGTGTAGGATGTGGGGGAAAAGAATAAGAAGACTGGACCAAAGAGATGTTAAGCATCAGAGAACAGCCTAAACCAGATCTGCAAAGAATAGAGGTTGCAAATACTTAGAGTTAGGAGGTTGGCCATGATACTGGGCCAGCAGAAAAGGTCTTTGATGGACTCATGGGCTGATGTAAGAGTCTGAGCCAAGACACCAGCTTAAAAGGAGAAGTGACAGAAGAGTTGGCAGCTATTACTCTCCATTTTTGCCTCCAGAACTTAGAAGTAAATCCAAGACTCCGCTGACTTCCCATTCTTTTGGCATTGCTAAACACTTGTCAAATCCATGGGCAAAACATTTGTTCACCAACAGTGATCTGTCAGTTCAAGCACAGAATTCACCACTGTGCCTCTTGCCTCCGCTTCATGGATCATGTATCACCAGGGACATTCGGGATGGCAGACAAGCTAGGTTGGGAAGAAGGACATACAGCCCTAGCCCCAGTTCCTAGAAAGTAACACATGCTGTCCTAGAAGATTATTCTTAAGCTTAAAAAGTCAAGGTTTCAGAAGTAGGGTGGTTCATGCAACCCTAATTTAGCCATTTAAGCAATGCAAAAGTCATTAACTGCAAGATCACAGACTGTATTTATCCATAAGGCATCTTAATCAGGGCAGAAAGTAGACCTGCTCTAAGGATGAATCAAAGATGGGTGCTGAAGGAGCCTGCTTGCAAGACTTTTATTTGTTGCAGAGCTTGGAAAGAAAGAAGTAATTAAACAGGAATATAAAAGATGGTGTCATACTTTAGACAGCAAACATACTCTGGGGAACTGGATCCTACCTTTGTTTTCTCTGAGTATTCACAGTCACCCATACAGGTCAGTCCCCATAAGTTTCCAGAAGGCTTGTGCATCTGAAGTTAGCAGATTTGTCTTCAAGAAAATCTTCAGGCAGCTTTTGAACTATACACACAGATAGATCCAGTCTATATGCCTTAGGAATTGCATCTGTATCATGGAATTAATATAATCCTTGTCTCCATACACAAAGTTCCACAGTGAATTAGCTGCACCACTATGGTAATACAGGAGAACATCTGAATAAATTTCCAATTCTCCCTTCAGAGAGTGTTTGAACAATGTGTAGTCAACAAGGAATGGCACAGCACACTGTACAACATTCACAAAATATTGAATTAAGGTTGTAAGCACAACATTTATTCTGAAACTTCGTACATAGTGAGTTCTGGTCTCTGCAATCCTAATGTTCTTTTAATATTGTTTGTCTGGAAAATGCTTTTATAAAAATGCAATCTAAATACTCATCCATATAATAACATTTTATTACTTTGTTAGCTTCCAAGTCAAAAGAAGTACGGGGATTTCTGAAGCGGCAAGCTAGTAGTTTTTAAAGTGAAATATACATAGCTTTCTTGATTATCTTCAGCTAAGGAAGAAACTCCATACTCATCTAAAATTTCATTAAGTCTTCATGGAAACATCTATGAATTCAGACTGGAATTAAAGAAGAAGAGGAGACTATCACTTACATCGCTCTCAGATTTTAGAAATATGATTATATCTTCTATTGTACACAGGTGGTATAACCTATTCATTCATCCTATGATGTTCTCTTTATCTGCATTAGGCTCAAATATGAATACATACATTTTCTATGACTCTCATCATGTATTAATAGATTTCAATGAGAACAAAGTCTAAAATATTTACATACAGCTCTAGTAGAAAATTTTACTTGTAGTCTTGTCTCAATACAGCTATGCTGATGATGAGTGTATAAAAATAAAGGGATGAAACAGCTTTCGCATCTCTTGCCAGGAAAGTAATAACTTTCAAGGATTCTGACTGTTTCATCATCAGCTGCACTTAATTTGCCCTTCTGCTAATTTGCAGTGCTTAAAAACCTATCAAATGATGCTTCTAATTGACAGTGTACTCTGTGATTATAAACTGATTAAACTCTATGATCTCTCACTGCCTTGTAAATACTTCTGTCACCTTTTCCAACAGAAATTATTCAGAATTATTTCCTATGCATGTATAACATGCTGTTTTATTGAGCTAAGTTTCAACTCCTAAAGCCAGCTGCAATTGTCAGCTTGTTGTCATTATCTAGGCAGTGGAGGACTTACTTTTGTTAATATTTCTACATTTACTAAAGCAGATAGTGTGAATGAGGCTGGCCCAAGAAGAGTAAATAGAGATGCCTGTTGTTTTAACAAATGCTTCTTGAAGCTCTGTACCAGTGCAATAGTACTCCTAGGCTTCCAGTTGCCTGTTCACTGAACCTGAGGCAAGCTATCACAAGTGAAAGCATCTTAAAACCAGATGGGACAGACTCTTTTCAGACAATTATTTGAATGACAGACCCATTTGGATAGCTTTTACCTTGTTCAGAGATGATTAAGTCTGGCCCCTTGGTGACCTTTGCCAACGAGTACCATTGAATGGTTGAGTTTGAGAGGGACCTCTGGAGACCATCTAGTTCAACCTCTGCTCAGATCTGGGTTGGCCAGACTCCACGCAGACTTTTAATGCCTGCAGTGAGGGAGATTCCTTGTGCCAGTGCTCACAGTAAAAAAGCTTTATTTACGTTTAAGTGGAATTTCAAATGGATCTCAATGGAGAATTCAAATGGTCTCAATACTTTTGAGAACAAAAAATGCCTCAGGCCACTTATCTGTTGCTTAAACTCAGGAAAGCATGTTGCTATGTCCTTTGCATTAAACTTATTGGGTTTTTTAATTAATAGAAGTTTAACAGAAGGTGGGCTTTTCAAAAATCTGAATAGAAGTCTATCCCCATTTTTAGGTACATAGCATATTCAAAAGAACCCAGCTTCTACCAACTTTTAAAACAGAAACATCTGCCCCTATGCAGTGCAGTGTAACTTTCACATTCGTGTTCATTTGTTGCAGGTTGATTTACTGTGTAGCTGGATGATAAAAGTATGCATCTCCTTAATTAATGGATTCAAGCATTTAAGTAAAGAAGACAGTCAGGAAGAAATATTCATTTCTGAACACAATTTTTGGAATATCACTTTTGTAATGCAAATCAGAATAAGCAGATTGAAGGTCAGGTTCTGAATGTAATTATGGTCACTATAAATAAATCATGAAGAATATTAACTTGAAGCAAAGGATGCTAATTTCTGATTTAATTTAAAAATCCCTATTTGGCTGTATTCGATAAATTTTTTCTTTCATTTCAAAGAAAATGCATTAAAAAATCCCTTTGTCAAAATAATTTTGACAATGGGTAGTTTGGGCTTTTTTTTTTTTTTTTGCTGCTGTGCGTCTATTTCTGCAATTATTTTTTCTTATGCATGTGTGCTTTCCCATGATACAAAAGGTATTCCAGTTCAGGAAACATAATCCAAGGAGGAAACATAAACAGTTTACTCAAAACCAATGTCAGCTTGTAAAACATTTCAAATCACTAAAGTTGTAGTGAACTTTCAGGAACTACATGGGTAAAATTCTTTAAAGCTACTGTAAAATGCTAAGGAATTGTAATCTATACTGCAAAAACTACTGAAGAAAGAAAGAGAATACACGAACAATTCACAATGTCTCTTACTGAATTTTAGATTTGTGTGTATCCTACCTGCCTTCCTTTCTACACAACTACTATCAAAAGAGAGGTCACAAATATTTGCATTGTAAAGGAGTGCTTGAAACACTTGGAGAGTGGCAAAATACAGAATAACTGGAATGAGACTATCCTAGCCCTTCCACCTCTGCCTTCCCTTTTCTCTCCCTCAGGGGTCCATCTGGACTGAGATGACTGATTACTTTATGCTATTTATTTGATTATTCACTGGGCACACAAACATTAATTCCCTCTGCCCTCCACTGTGAATCTGTTCTGCAATTATAAAATGAAATATTTCACTTTCTGTGTTAATATTCATGGGTTTGGGGTGTTTTCCCTAGTTAAAACTGTCTTCTTAGGGTTGTTTTTGCAATAACCCAGCCCAAAATCTCAGAATAATACTGTACAAGATATCACAGTTCTTGTGGAAATATTGCTTTATTTACTTTAAACTTATCAGCAGAAATGCTTCATCAGTTTAGCAAATCTGTACTCTTACAGTATCTCTTATAAAACCTCAATTTTTCAGGACTCTCTAGCATTTGACGCTTCAATAAAATCCAGAATATCTGTTCTCATGTTTTAATTCTTTTGGATATCCCAGAATGGATCCCAGGGGACATCCTATGCCAGCTTTCTGACAGTCACTTGGCACAGCAGTAAACTCTCATTGGTTTCTGAATAAAACATGTGCCTATCCTGTAGTTCTCAAGCACTCCACATTATGTCAAGTACTTCAAATTTAATGGAGAACGTTAACTACACTCTGCCTGCTTGCCAGGGCTTCAGCTAGTTAAGATTTTAATTAAATTTTTAGGATCTATTTATTTATTTATTTATTTATTTATTTATATTCCAGTGGAAGTTCGTTGTAGAAATCCCCTTTTCTGAAAACAGCATTGTTTAGAGTCTGTATGGGGCTGTGGAAAATAGGGTGACTGCCTTCTAATAACATGATACAGGAAAAACAAGCATCCGAGGCTGAATGGAAAGAAGAGTCAGATGGATGGAAAAGAGAAATGGGGACAGGAACAAAAAAAAAAATCTTGATTTTCTTTTTTAGAGTGTGCCCATAGATACCAGGTCTGTAGCCAAATATTCAAGATTTACAATTAACAGCTTAACTATAAAAATAGAAAAATATTTTTTGAACTGCAAGTCACAATAATTTTATTATAACTGCAAAACAGAATGTCCCTCAAGATCTCTTGACCTTTGGCAACACTTCAGAAATTCAGTTCTTCATAACAAGAGTTATTGGACATCACTAATGGAACTATGAAAGCACATGGAGTGATCTGACATGAATGCAAATGACTGAGTCAAAGCATAGGAAAGACAGGATTTAGGATGTCTAATTCATTCTTACAGACTCCTTCGGGTTTTTAAGCCTTTGCACAGTAAACACCTCACAAAGGTGTACAAAACTGGATGTGGTTTGTGTTCATTTGTTGGATTTCTTTGAAGGAGGAAATGCAGGTGGAGAGGGACAGAGTGGATGGCCCTTGCTAGGACAAAGAGAAGGGGCACTTGGCTGATGCTGGCAGCAGCAGAATACAGAGGACAGACGTGAAGGTTGTTTGGAGTGACAACAGTGAAAGTGGGGGTCATATAAGTTGACATCTTTCTTCATACCAGCAGGCAGCTACCTCAGGTAGAAGAAACTCCTGAACCTTTAGACCCTCAGTGGCTCAAAACAATGCATTAAATAATCATTTAACTTCATTATATAATCAAATGGCAGCAAAAAATGGAATGCTAACTAAGGGCATGACATTCAAAAGCTAGTTTTGAACTAAGTTTTGCTTGTTCTTAAAAATTAGACACACATATATAATCATGCAAACAGAGTGTAAGACATAGGGAATTGTCTTTAGAGACAGGCTAATTTCTCCATTCTGCAAGCTGGAAGGTTATTGCCTAGATTGCTCTCATTCTCTGAAGCTTCTTTTGCCCTTAGAGCTGAACAATCATTCTCAGACCTTCTCAGACTGTACTCATATCCTCTTTTATAGGAATCTCTTTGGTAGGACTCTGAAGGAGTCAGTTTCTTCTCCAGTTCTGTGTTTACATTGTGCAACATCACTACGATCTGAGAGTATCAGACAACTTGGACAAGGCCCCTTATTCCCCACATTACTTACTCTATATCTAGGCTCAAAAGACCCTCTCAGACATGCAGAAGACATAGCCAAAGATAAAGGAAAAGACTTAATACAAGGAACCAAATATTCCAGTTTTCAGTTAATCATTAAATTAGTCAGTTACATTGTACAGGGGGAATTAGATTACACTGCTATATATTAAGAGTAACCTAACTAATAATCAAGCCTATTTTAATACTGATTTTAAATTAAAGTATAAAAACACATTTCCTCAGCTTATGTACCACTGCTTGTCCTGACAGAAAGATTTTCTTGTTATGGATTATTTCAAGGTTGAATATTTTCTCCCTTTCAACAAGAGGAGGTTTTATTTGTATGTGACTTCAATTCTCATTTGTCATTTCCTACAAATGAAAACATGAAAAACAGAATGCAAAACACCCACATAGACAAAAGTAATGAGGTTATCCAGAGTAGAACACATCCTGGAGTTTGAACCACTAGTCTAAATGGAAAAGGAGTGTGTTTCAGTCTATTGCTCTGAATGAAGCAAAACCCCAGATCTAAGCCTTGGGCCTCAGTATGATAAAAACCATTAGGAGCTATTTACTTCTCTGTCAAGTCCCCTCTCCAGTCCATTCTTACCTTATTTTACATCCTTTATCTGGGACATGGTCCTAAGGGGAAGATTCTCAGTTAATGTTTTTATCACTGGTTTAGGCTAAATTGAAGCAAAATTAAACCCAAGCAAAAGCCTCATTTTGTTCCTGGTCCTTTTTCATTACTACTAACAACTGAAAAACAAGCCTTCACTTTCCAGTCCCCATAGAGATGAAGATACTCTTGTACAGACAGAGATCAAAACAGATTGCTCCCTGCTTGAAGTACGTGGAACCAGGCAAAGAGTTGTAACTCAGTCATAATTCCCTTCCTGACCTACTCCCTGGGTATTGGAGCTGTGCATAACCCACTTTCAGGCCATATAAATTCAGCACATCATTGTTAATAATTGCTATGGGCCTTTGTGATTTCTTCCGACATTTTATAAATACGAGCAAACCCACAGCTCTGATAACTGAATCAGCATTTATGACTTTGATGCTATTTCCAGTATAATATGTACCATGGCCTCTTGGTACTGCTTCGATCCTACAAAGTGCAGCAGTATTTCTTTTTCCTTGTTGTGCATGTATAAAGTACTGGAGAGCTGGCTTTCAGCAAGCATAAAGGTTATTCAGACACTGAAAGGCACTTTCTGAAAGAAGACTGTTTGAAACATTCTTTAATGTGAAGAGTGATACCAATAAAATGAGGAGTTTTTGTAAATTTCAAGGGTCCAAACAGATATATTCCACTACAATTAAATATGTGATAATATATGTGAAAAATGAACAATTCAATTATTTTTGTAGAATTAATGTCTCAAAAACAGTCCCTCACAAATGACTTGTGAGTCATTTTAAAGTGAGCTGCCTCAGTGTAAACTCCTCCTACAGTGTCTTCCTAGATGAGCAAGTAAATTCTTTGCACTGTAATGAAGATGAGAGGTGTCAAATAGAAGTAGGAAAGCCTCTGTATATGGCACTAGCAAAGATCAGTGCTAGAATGCATGTTTAGAATGCCCCAGGAAATGGCCCCAGGAAAACAAGTAAACATTGAAAAAGAGCGAAGAGAAGCCTTTAATTATTAAGAGATTATAAAACAAACCTGTGATATCAGGCTGATCAGTCTTCACTATTCTGTTTATCAAAAAGGCCAAAACATTACTCAAACACAGTACATAGTTATTTGCACAGGAAAAGCCATTACAGGAAACACTTAACAAGACTCAGAGGCTGCAGAAAAAAACAGAGAAATCCAACCTGGAAATAAGCTTAAAACAGTCTATTGCAGGTGGTCCTAAACCCAGCTGTATGGCTCCTCTCAGACAAGATCTGCGTCTTACTAAAAGATGAGCTCAGCAAGATTTCACAGTGCTCTCCAAACCTGAAGTAGGTCACTACATGAGTGTCTGTAACCTTTCTATTTAAGGAATATTTATATTTCACAGACTGGTTCAATTTGTCAATTCCTTTAAGCAATAAGGATGTATAACAGCATAAATATCAGTTGGCTAACAGGAGAGCATTTATTTTTCCCCATTTTGAGATTTCTTGTTAAAATTTCTGATGAATAAGAATGCTAAGCAGTACATTATACTTTCACTACTTAGACAGAACACATAAACTATATGAAAAAATATTAATTACACAGTAGAAAAAGAAGAATTTTTAAAACGTTTTTTAAGTGCCTAGAGGGTAAAATTATTATTGTTGATCGGCTCTTCAGTCTACAATCTGCTCTAACTACCAGCAGCAGTATCTCTGAAAGAAAGTTTCTCCTCAGGTAGAGATCTGAACTTCCTGACAACAATGATTACTGTTTCATCTCTAGCCACATATTATTTCAGATCCTTCACATTCTTCTTTAAAGGAAAATTCTAAAATGCATTATCAGTTAAAAAAACTATTATTTGTTCCCCAAGATCTAACTGGATGCTTTTCCCAGCACTGAGGTTTCCCCAGCTGCAGGACTTTCCTGAATCCTGGACCAGGCAACTCCCCTCACTTGTTATTCTTCAGTCCTTTTGCAGTGAAGAAACAAGACTCCTTTTCTTTCCTTTAATTTTTTGAAGGCATTTCTCAGACCATAGCTAACAGTGAAACAATCTGAATGTAGGTGGACAGAGTTCAGTGAAGAGATGTGGGCTTAGGCTTTGCCTGGTGTCTGGGAGAAGGTTGGGTAAGAGGAACATCTTCTGTCATTGGAGCTGCTTCAGTAATGAGGTGAGTGTTTTGGTGACAGAGTTATTTTAGTTTGGGCAGGGAATCAGGGAATACCTATTTTGACTACAGAGTTTTTGGCAGACTGGCTTATTACTTGCAGTCTGACACCAGAACTGGATTTTTTTTTTTTACAAGAACCAATTGAAAGTGCTAGATCATATATGTAGAGAGGTATCAAATGAACCACTGTTTTAAAACTGTTAGAGGCTCATAAATTATGGAGCAAGGTATCACTGAGGACCTAAATAGTAACGTCTCGAGTTGTATTATTGATTCTGCACTTCCCCAGACTGGAAAAAATAACCCTAAAACAAGTAGCAGCTACCATGTCTAGGTTTGTCTGCACACACATTTTCCCTAGCCAAGTTCCCAATGGCATGTTAAAATGAATGCAGGTTATCTTCATTGATATTCAAGTATTTTTGCCTGCAAGGATGTAGAATGGCTTTGAAGTCAGATTTGATAATAGTTATGACATGCAATGCAAATAATGTTGAGCCTACTTCCGCTGACTGTAGGAAAAGGCTTGACTTGAAACTGCTTGTCCTAAGCTTCCCTACTGAACAAAAGCTAAACATGCAATAAATAAATGTTCCTGTGAAAGGTGAACAACTGACAGAAGTTTTAAGATACATCTGTCAATAACAAAAGGACACACAAAAAGAAACACACAAAGCTCTAGATATAAACAGGGTTAAAAAAAAATTCCATAAGGTAACAAAAGAGACCTGTGTTGATGAAATGAGTAATTACTGACAATGACTCAGATGCTAATGATAGAGACTGTCTCTAAGGCATAAGAACACATCTAGGCCAAAATAACTTTCTGCTTCCTCTTATCACACCAAACTAGCAATAAGAGATGTTCCTTAGCGATCCTTCAGCAGAAAGTAAAAAATAAGAATCTGAGAGAGAAGAGCAATTTTGGATTGAAATAAAATCTTTGATGAGGACTGCAGAAGTTGTTCTGAAGAATATGTGGTTTGGATCAGACTGTAAAGTTTTCTTTTGCTGCTTTAAATCAATGTCTTAAAGAACACTGAATATTGCACAAGTAAGTTCATATTATATGGCCTGGATAATTTTATGTTTTATGTATGGGTAGGAAAGACATCCTACAACCTGAGATCATAGGCCAATATCGCAAAGCCTGATTGAGTACTAAACAAGAATTAAAGACGAACTGAAAAAACCGTAGAAGTGGACAGATACTTGTGGTTATACACAGAACTAGTTTTCCTTTCTCTTGTTTATATAGTGACCAAGACTGTCAGTCTGCCAAAAATAACTTTAACGTTCCGTGTGACAGAAGCTTAAAAGCATCTCTGCTCATGAGGCCTGGCAAAAGTATTCAAGCACGTATGATTGTGTTTGTGAACAGTGTCTAGTGAGAAACCCTGCAAGTATTTTCAAATAGCCCATGATAAACACTAGATTCACTGTTAAGTATAAAGATCATTTGAGCTAAATATTTTATTTGGTTTGTTTTCAAGTACTGTCCCTTTTCCCACATTTTTTCTTACCATCAGGAAAGAACAGAAACTTGGTTATACTTGGGTTTTCATTGTGATTTTAAAGACTGCTGTTCCCTGAAGCAGTGAGCCACAATAGTTATTATGTTAAAGCACAAGATGTTTCTTCTTCATGCAACCTGTCATAGCTATGTGATACTTTTCACTCCCTAGAAAAGGAAGGAGCAACTCTCTTACAGTTCTGTAATCCTTTATCAAAATCAATGATCCAAAGACCCCCAGAACACACTGTCCATTTCAACAGGTTGCCATTCATAACCTTTCTCTAATAATTAAGATGAGCACCAGTCAGTGCAATCAGTCAACTGTCTTTCCCAAGTAAGTAATTACCTCACTGCAGTTTTTTTAAGAATGGAAGAGCTGCTGTGAGTTATTTCAGTGTTGCCCATCCTTTCCTGTCATTACTGCTGACATAGCAAAGTATTCAAAAGACAAATTCTGAAACTGGGAAAATATGAATCAGAACTTTAGCAGAGTATTTTACACAGATCTTATCATTTATTGGCCAACTGACTGTATCATGGTAGCGGAGTTTTAAAGCTAGAAGACTTGACTGCTTTTCCTAGATTGCAGCCGTCCAAGATTTCCTTTCAGTATGTCTGTGTGTGAGGAATTTGACTTTCAGGATCTTACAAACCCTTCAGAAGGCCCAGCACAGCACAGCTTGGTGCTGAGATGAAGTGCTGTCTTAGTCCTAAAATGAAAGCCTCGCTAGAGCTGTGCTCTCCACAGGCATCACTAAGCTGTCTTTGGTCCCAGAGTGACACTGCTTGTCACCCGTGCAGCTGTGGTGGCTCTGTGGTGGTTTGTCTACCCTGGGTAAGGATGTAAAAAATATTTGATTTTATAGTAGCAGTTCACTGTAAGGAAGAAATCGATAACCACTGAACTGCTAGTTTATCTGCCTCCTGTAAATTTAGTAGATAGCATCGCTGTAACATTCCTCATTTTCTATGGCATCCTAAATATGGTTGTATTACTCTCTAGATAATATAGATGGAGATAAAACACTCACAGAGAACACAGTCAGGATAACCAATACAAAAATGGGTAGAATATTGCTGATCCAAAGCCCTTCATGAAATATAACAACTGTGAATGTCTGTTCAGGTAGCACATACACAGTAAGGGAAAATCATGAGCTTCAGGTTTAGATTTTAATGAGATCTACTTCAATATTTTATTACAATTACTGTTGCAAGGACTCCTTCATGGCACAACATTCTTCCAGAAGAATTAGAGCTTAATCAGCCATATTGCAGAAGATGGGCATTTTCTTTAACACATTTTAAAAATAATTATAATTGATGCTAATAAGTCTAAGACCTGATTTTTTTTCCTTTAGAGTGATGGAAATATCTAAATGTACTATGTAAAACCAGAATGAAGATAATCAAAATATAGAGCAACAAACCTAAATGGAATAAGACTGATTTTGACTTAAATTAAACTGGGGCAGAGGGGAGAAAATCATATCTTCAAGAGATTTGTTGTGAAAACAGAACTGCATAAAAGAACTATAACAATTAAGGGCTAAGTATAGGACACTCTTTAGCTTTTTACTGCCTCTCTAGGCCATATTGCCCCAAATAGTGAATATTTAGAAGGACAAAATATATTTTTTTTCCTGTCCAACTGAAAACACAAGGTTTGGTAGTGACTTTAATAGAAACAGTAGTTTAAGGTCAAAAGCTTCTGTTTACAGTTCTAAAACAATCAACTGATGCTTGCCAAAATGTGTGGATTCAAACCCTTCACCAGGAAAATCCTCAATCCATTTTTTAGAACTTGTCATTAATCTATTTTCTACACGGATTTTGAATTGTGCCAGCTATAGTTCATGTCAAATTAAATTTGGATTTTACTATCTAGAAGTCAACAGAACTTTAAGAGCTATTCATTTTTCTTACTTTAAGTGGCGTTTTGTGAGATATCCCCTGCCAAAGAGTATGCTGTGAGTTGTTACAGGCAGGGGCTATTTTCATTCTTTTTGTGAGCGAGCCTGTCCTGTGATCAAGAACGCTGGCTACATTTCTAGGAAGGTGTTTTCAGCTGGGCATCTCAGAATGCAGAGACAGAGGCTCTACTTTGATTGTATGCTTTGATGCAGTTCAGAAATCCAGAAAAAATATGCCACCTAAAACCAGCCGGAACAAGAACATGAAAGGTATCCAAACTAACACATCTGTATGGTTGTGTTGCCTCTGCCCTGCCCATGTCTCAGTTTCCCTAGGCTGGTAGTCATGGATGCCTTTAATTGGTCCTTTAATAGACTATCAAAGTCATCAAATTACTTTCTTGTTATCAGCCTTAAAGCAGATGTGAGTTTACACAAGACCCAAACAATTCCCTTACAGAATCAGAATCTATGAGTGGAGATGAGGCAAAACAAAGAAAACCTGGAACACATCTTTGTGTCACTGAACCATAGCTTGGTTCCTACAGCAGTAAACTTAGCCTTTTCGTAAGCACTCAATCCACTCTTGAAATGATTGAGAGGGCTATTTTCTTCTTTTTTCATTCTTTTTTCAGTTTGAAAAGGAAGTTGCTCCTGGCCTGAAACCTTACAAACCAAGGTTCAGCTCAAAACATATTTTATGGTTGAGTTATTGAAAACCATTTAAATTAAGGATTTATAATGGAAATGCTGACACAACCTAAACTCTAGCTGTTTGAATGGCACTACTATAATTATATAAGAATTTAATTATTTCAGCTGCAGCTGAACTGACAAGCAGCATAACCAAATAAACACCAGCATTTATACAGGCCATGAGTGAGAAAAAACATAGTAGCAGACCTGGGTAAACATGCTCATAGGAACCTGATGGAAATTTTCATGGGGAAAAAAATCAGGAATATTCCAGGCTATAAATATATACCACCTTAATTTCCTTTAGAGTGAAAAAGAATAGAGTCACGATGCAATTACAGAGTCCTCCTCTCCCTTTATATAAAAAGCATGTGAGACCATCCGGAGAAACACAGGATGTGTTAAACTACAGACTGACGAGTGACTCATCAATAAGATAAAAATAGATTTAAACTGAGAAACAAGCTGAGAGGAACGGGCTTAGCAGTGAGTAGCAGGCAGGGAAAAAGGAAAAGATTAAGAAAGCTAAAGAAGGAATTGGGAAGTACTGTTCCAGAACATGCATTTCATTTCTAGCATCAGCATCCTTTACTATATCATATCTTAACTAGAGTCAAAAAAAATTGCTACTTGAATAATGTGCACTCTTTGTGCAAAAGCAAAGTTCATACACAGACTTGTGTCCAAAAAAACCCCACCTTTTACATTATGACCAAATTATTAAAATCAGTGTTTTTCTACTCTCAGATAAAGCTGTTTCTAATAAAAGCCAAGTTTCTGATGTTGAGTATTTACATTTCAGTTATATAGTTTTTAATTTGCCAGGTTCTGCTTTTATAATATTTTCCTCTGCAAATTCGCAATCCCACTTCACACCTTCAGGGTAGCATTGAGCACGTGTAACAATTTCTACAGCAAACATTCCAGGAGTCTGCTCATATAACAGCACCTTCTTGAACAATGAAGTATATCCATTCCTATTTCATCAAGTAACAATATTTTCTCCCTTTCATTCCTTTGAAATTTTAATTCTCTCCAAAGGGCTTCATCTGACCCTGACAAGAACTTGTGTGCTGTCATACCAGTTTTTCATCAGATATCCTGGTCCTCATAGATCAATGAGAAATTTTACATTTATTAATGATATCCCAGAGACTTACATGATTTTGTTGAATCCTTCAGATCAGAGAGCTGTATCCTTGATTTCAGTGATCGTAGCATTAAACCCATATGTTTTTTACGTACACTATATTGAACGTGGAGAGAAAAGACATAAAGAATTAGCAGACAACAAACTAAGAGGAAACCCCACTCTTATTTGACCCTCAATAAAAAAAAAAACAACATATTCTTCTCCCACGTTTAAAAAGAAACTATAATTTTAATGGTCATATCCATAATAATTTAATATTCTAAAACTGCAAAGTAAGCAAAACCTAGGTATAAGGGCAGAAATGTCTGCATGATAAAAATATCTATGCAAGCTGTTGTCAAACCCTGGGAATCCCTAAATTATATATTTCTAATTAAAGCCCATCAAATTTACCTTTTTTTTAGGTTTTGCTCTTCAGTATATAGTATAGAATCTTTTTACTGACCACGTTGACTAGATTAATATCTGCCTGATATCTAAATTTAATCAGAATCCTGAAATTAGGTTTCTCTGCTGTCTTCATCGGTTCTAGCCTTTATTATGAGGGCATTTGTTATATTTTGCTACATGAAATGCAGAATAATACATAGAAAATATCCCAGAATAGGTCGGGAAATTATAATTTCATTACCAGTCCAATGGATTTAAACTTTCAAGCCGTAGAGGCTCCTCTTGCTTCAGCTTACCAGTGCAGTGTGCCTTGAATTCTACCCTATGCAGTGGCTTTGGGCTCAACAAATGTGACTGACACAATAGTAGAAACTTCAGATCATTGATCTCCTGCTTTCTTGGACTAATCTAAATCTGATTATCTCAGTGAAAACTAGATATGATACAGTGAAATTACAGTGGTTTTTAACACTAGTATTTAGTTCAATACTAAATTCCGGTCAGTATAAACCTCACTCAGAAATTGTACTGGGGATAAATGATTTTAAAGGGTAAAGGGTTAACTGTTGTCTTTTGGTTAAACATGCAGATAATTAATGGATTCATATCATCACTTCAAAATTAAAATATAATGGCATTTTCATCAGGGCTTTTCTGGAAGGGATCCAACAGTAGGATAAATAGCAGATAACAGGAGAAAATTAATTACTGATTATGATGAAAAAGTGAAATACTCCTCCTTTTGTTTCATTTTATTTCAATCTTAAGCTGAAAGGAAGCTCCCCAAAAATAGTAAGATAAACATTAATTCATATATTCTCTTTTGAGCATGCCAATTAATTTCTCAGTCCTGGCTTTTGCACACTTCTGACATACTGGTAAGCTTGTTTAACAAACTAAAAAAAGGAATCCACCAAAATATTTTAGTGAGTCAAATAGCAGCTAATGTTAGTATCTGATTTTAGTCAGAGTGTTCTTGCTATTGTTGTGCATTTAGACTTCATAGCTATCCTACGGGGACTTTTAACCACACTAGCACGGCAGGGGAGTCAACATGAAAATCAGATGGGTAATTATTTAAGTCAAAATTTGCCTTGAACAGTAATCCTAATACAGTTTCCTAAGAAAATTTAATTTGCTAATTGTCTTTATCAATTTTTCAAGATATAAAAATTCATATACAAACAGATCAGGGAAGAAAATTTGAAGATACATAACTACTGCAAATTCTGCCTTTGTTTAAATTGAATATAAATAGGGAAATAAAACACTTTAGAGTGCACTTCCATTTATTTCCAAATAAAGGATTATGTAGCCTTTTACTTACTAAGCATTTTCTGTCTCCACTTCCACGATAATTGTGTGAAATGAATCTACAAATACCAGTACAAATTGCTACATATTTATGGGGTTGGACTTGATGATCCCAATGAGTCCCTTCAAATTCAGCATATTCTGTGATTGTTTTATTATGATGAAAATGAACAAAAGCTGATCTCATTTGATAATCAGTGGATGAGATATAATGTGTTGCAATAATTTGATAGCATAGAGCAGATTTGCCTTCCTTGATATCCTTCTAAATTATCCTTCCTTTACACAAAAGAAGATCAATTTTCCTGAGTTTAGCCTGCTTTAATAAAACTATGGATTCTTTCTTATCACAACATTGCTATGTATGATATCTAATATTTTAGATATTATATATTGTACACAAATCTAAAATACTGTCCTAATGTATTGAAGGAAAAACTAATAGCAGCAGGAATTAAAATTGCTCAAAACCATTTTCATTAAAAGAAAATTTTTAAAAATTGCTTCCCAAATCACAGAATATATATCAGAGTAATTTTTAAATTAAAATAGTAATATTTACAATTCCCTATGCTAAATATTTTGTATATAAAATATTTATAAATATTTAATGTTTAATATTAACTTAGTATTTAATATTTAATTATATTATTTTTGGTTCAAGTCTGCTGACTATGCAGAAATTTCTGTCATATTTTTTATTGGAATAAATATTTAATTTGGTCTCTTTCTTTACTTTCTTGGATTCTAAGGCTTAAAATAGAAAATAGGCATCTCTATGGAAATCATAAACCCAAAACTTTACTCATCTCTTTATTTCATTGAGTTTAATTTTAGGACTATAAGCAGAAAGTGCCAGCTATCTGTATTTTCACCAGAAATTTTATAGCTAGAATTCTGCTACAAAGAGTGCCTAACATTGCTCAAGTTTACATCGATAGGCTCTTCAGCTCCAGTAAGATCCAGTAACTCAGTTCTTTATTGGTTTTTGGCCTCTAAGACCTGGCACACCAAGTGCATCCTCAGCACACCTATTGGATCTGGTGTGCTCTAACCCAAAGTGGAGTCTCCCCTTTTGCTTTGCGATTAGCACAGCCATTTGGGATGCTTGCCAGCAGTGTCCAGTGGGTGACACCAGCCCACAGGATGGAGTCACATGGCCTCACGGCAAAAGTGCTCGTGCTGGGGCGTAGATCCCTTCCCAGTCCCTGGCACAAGGAGTGAGTAACATAAATTATTTCAGTATTGGCTGAAGTGACTACTGGAAATTAGGTCTGATCTCAGATGAGTGCCCAAAACACTTCACTGTGGATTCTCTCTGGCCCAATGAATTTAATTATTCTACTCAAAGCTGAGCATGATGTACAAAGGGAGCCCTGTGCCAAATGTGGCTGGAATTTGCTGTTTGCTACACCCTGCAATCTGAGCACCCACATCCCTTCAAGTAGATACGTGATTCTATCACTGTTATTCTCCAATGTCTAAGTTTCTCCTTATGTGGAAATCTTGGGTAGTTCTGTTCTTCAGATGCTGAAAGAGATGTTCTTGCTGTATTTTGAAGCCACTGACTTTTTATTTAAATTTACCTCCAATGTTTTAAACCACCTTTGCTCTTTACATACTTGAGGTTCCTTTATTTTCCATGGCCTGCAGGGAGCAGTAGTTTAATAAGCCAATTCCACATCAAATGTGATTTTAAAGAGAAGAGGAAAAAGAAGAGAGAAGATGAAAGTAATAGTAATAAGATCACAAAGCTGCATAAACCAGCTATGTGTGCTGCTAATGTGTTCTGCTATATTATTTTTATCACTTCAGTTTCCCAGGATGCCCATCAGCTTTTGTTGACTAGTTTCTGTTGCATTTCCTGGAAAATGTTTGTTCTGAGAAGCCTGAGTGTGAGTGGCAGTCTTATATGTTAATTCAAGGAAATTAGGATAAGTGAGTACAATAAAGGGTCTCGAGTGTGTTGGTTAAGCAGTGCCAAAGAACAGATTTAAAATGTAGGGCAGTTTACTGTTCTCGTGATGCACAGCAGCAAAGCACACATTAGAATTCTAGCAATGTTTCGGCTTATTTTCAAGAAGTATGTAAGCTGTAAAATGAATGACGGATAAGCTTTGCATCTTGGGAAATGTGTGATTAAATTACAGCAATTTAAGATAAAACACACGAAGAGTTATCATTTTGACATGCTATTTGCTCAAAACATCCTCTCCTATTTACTCTACAATACTTTAGATGTTTAGTCTGAAATATACGCCTGTGTCCCTTACCCAAAAATGCGTGGTTCCTGTTGGAGAACACGGTACCCTACTTCACCTGTTTATTCCCTACTTCACCTGTTTTTCAACATCTACCCTGCAAAACTGCATCAATTGCCTTTTATAGTGCCACAAGACTTAATCAGAGGGTTTGTTGTTCAGAAGGGTATAGCTTCTGAAAGCATAAACATAGTGAAGCATAATGCAAACATTTTAAAGGTGGCTTCAAGAACAGTGAGCCTTTCCAGTGAGGATGCTCTACTGTCTGAAACCACCCCTGAGCTCATGCCTCTGCCTCCCATTACTATGGCATAGACCTCCTTAGCTTTGCTGTCTACTCTCTCAAAACTTGTAGGAATTACAAAAGCCTTTTATTGTGCCTGGCAACTCTGAAAGTGAAAAAGTGGATAAATATTTGCTAATGGGAGGATACCAGAACCATTGCTGAAGCCTTTTTACCTTAGGCAACCAGCTTTAAAAAAAANNTTCCTTAGGAAACAGCTTTAAAAAAAAAAAAAAAAAAAGGAAAAAATCACAGTGATGTGGAATCAAAGCTTACTTACAAAGAATATAATCAATGTGAGAACTTTGTGGATCTGTTATTTCAGAAAGAATTTCAGAGAATATGTGTCTCCATACAAACCCCCTGCAAATAAAATGATAGCCATTCTGGTTAACATCAATTTTACATGTAAAAGCTTGTTGAGTTGCTCTACAGCATTTATTAGTAGACAGTTAACTCAGTTTTCTCACCACATTCTTATGATGTCCTTTCATCCCTTCCTCTTATTTTTTTTTCCAATTCTTTAAATATAAAATCCAGAGACTAGTCCTGCATTTATTTCTGATCTGATTTTCAGATCGGGCTATTTTACTCCTCCTGCCTCCTTCCTGTCTGCACATAAGAGCATGAAAAAGTGCTGGACAGAGAAGACATTTATTGCTTATACTGGAAATAAACCCTTAGTGATCAAGAGGATAATTATTTTCTAATACTTTAAGACCTATGAGAATGACAGGAAGACAAAAAGGATCACCTTTTTCAGAAACTACCCAAATCTAAATGTCAGGCTAGCAGATGAGTAAAACACATAAAGCATGATGAGTGATCATCTTCTCGTTTTAGACAAAACACAAACTTCCACTACAGCAGAGGATTTCATCTAGCTCTCTGATGTACTCCGTTTTAACTTTTGTGAGCTTCTACAAGTTGTTCCATTTAGTCATTTCTTGGTATGTCTGTTAGTCTATCTCTACTGCTGGAACTCTCTTATCCACTGCTGAAATACTGGACCCTTTCTATGTAACTTTTGGTATCATGATTGCTTCATAACAGACCCATTCTAAACATAGAAGTTCTAGAATAAAAAACAATATATTGTTTCAATAAAATAAGATCTCATCCCTACTTAAACATTTCCATATATTGGAGAAACAGAAAAACCTCCTGCCAGAGCTGCAACTGCTATCTTGACCCTTGCATAAAGCCTAAGAGATCAGCAGAGGTAAAGAATTTTCTTCTCAAAATTAGTTCAGAGATGAGAGAAGAAAAGTAAGTAGACAATATATTTCAAAAAGTTGATCAATATTTTAATTTTACTTTTTTCTGATAGAATCAGGCTTAAGTGCTTTAAGAAAAGATCAAACTGGGTTCTTGAACAGTACGAGCATTTCTGTAACTGTGGTGAGGAACCCTTTACTCCATATCCCAGAACAACACAACTCCTGCCCTCAGGTCTCATTTCAGCTTCCTCTGAGTGACAAATACAGAGTGTTAGAAGTTGAATATGATGTACCTTTGCTTTTTTTGTTTGTCTGTTTTGAGAAAAGTTAGAAAGTCCAATTTAATTTTTCTTCACCAGCTGTTATCAGAAACCAAACCATGGTGTGCCACCATCCAGGACTGGTGGTCTACATAAGACATTACAGACCAGGCTGTGGCTTACAGGAACATCTTTTCAAGGGAGACATCACAGTTCAAACCTGTCTTCCTGAAGGAGATTACCCTGAAGTAAAGGTGGCATAGGTGAAAATGTAAAGTGTGTCTCTTTCCTCACCCACACACACCCCTCCTCAGTTTTGAAAAACTTGTTTAAAAAAAAAAAAATCTGAAAAATTTGTTTATAGTTGTTTTATTTGTTTTAAAATCTGAAAATTTGTTTATATACTCCACTACAGAAACAGGGAAACAAGAAGAGAAAACTACTGGACCTTTAATGCTCATATTGTAACATCTGTTCAATTAGAGTTATTTTTTAATACTCTTTTTTGCACTAAATAACCAGTTAAGGAATATGTTGTCTCCATATCCCAAACTAAACTGAGAGTAGTTTATAATAGATTATCCTTCCAGTGTGTCTAAAATCTGTTAGTGACATAAAGGTAGAATGTTTTAATTAAGAGATTACTTTAACAGTGCAATTAAAAAGTGCCTCTTAAAACATTTATGGAAACCCAATTTAGAGCTTGTGCACTATCATAATTACAAATTTTCAAAAGTCCCTAAATGCTCACTTACATAATAGAACATAATGGCTTTCAAATGGTCATTTATATCTCCCTCATAAATACCATCCATGTTAAAAGCTCTTTATAACATGCTTTTGTCTAGATGTCACAATATGCATGTTAAAACTTGGCTTTTATGATGTCATTTATTACATCATCCATTAATTTGGTTGTTTATTTTGGTGTTTTCTTAATTTTCTCATTTCTGAACAGAAACATAGCAGTTATTTTACTTTCTAGGTTTACCTTTGGCACAGGTACTCCAATCATTTCTTAGGACCTGTAAAACTTAGAAAGAGGCATGGATTATATGGGAAGTACTGAAAACTGCAGCTTCAGAACTTACACCTGATCTGGTGTGGTATGTCAGAGGTAGTTTCAGATTTTTGTGAGTGAGATATTTATGCATAATATAAAATTAAAAATGCTGTAACTTTACTGAGTTGATTAAAAGATGCAAAACAAAATTAGGGGGAAGTCCTTTTTAAACAAGTCCTACTTAGTAAAATGTAATTTCAGACAGATCAAGATAGTGCTGAGAGTTTTTGTGCAGAATTTCTTCTGAAAGAAGACAGCAAGGACACATTTGTTTTGGAGCCTAATGAGGGGATGAAGTAGACTGGAATTTGACCTCTTGGAAGATGGAGGTCTAATTCAGTGTGTACTTGAGTAAGAACATAGAGGAGAAGGCAGGACCTAAGATGCTTAGCCTGCACACTTACAACTTATGCTAAATATTTAATCTTATATATGAAAAAAGATCCATCTTCCGCTCAAAAAAACCCTCGGAAATTGTGAAGACCACAATATTATTAGTTTCCAGTCAGGATAGTTTTGCATAGTGGATAGTATTAGATTTTCATAAATTTTAATATTTTATGTGATTATAAATCAAATAACTGTGTCATCATAATATATCTCCAATTAGGATTTCCTTTGTTATCTTCTTCAGCGTCCCTATATTGATTATAAGATTGTTTAGTGATCTAATCACCCAGAACTTTGATAATTTACTGAAATGTAGCTAAAGGATGTAACTGCAAGGGGAAGTGACTACCAAAGTTTTAAACTGCTGCTGCCATCTTGAAAAGAGTGTCAGCACTTGCTCAGAGCTGTGCTACGAGCAAGAAGCTCAATTCAACGGATGACCTGTATTTCTCGGACTAGTACTTGGTCAAATAGCTGGCATTGGTGTACAGGGACCTCACAGGCCACAACTGGACTGAGCATTTGCAAGACATAGTGCACTGAAAAGCTTTTTAATCTTGCCAGGATATGAGTGACATCCTAAGAAACATCAGAGGGGCAGATAAAAGCTGGAAGCAGAACACCTAACTGTTGTGCATGGAAATCCTGCCTGTGATGTCAGATGAGCACTTAAAACACTGATATCTATTTAACAAAATATAAATGTGAAGTAATTTTCCATTTATAATCATGTTTTATGACAAATAGAAGGAGCCTCATTAGAATGATTTGTTACCAGCTTCTGACTTCAGAACTCAATTCATTCAATCACAGTTTAAAGTGTCATCTGCAGGAGTCTACACTGGACAAATTGGTAGGAATAATATAGTAATTACTTTGAAAGACTGAACAGCAATACCAAGATTTATGACATTGTCAAGAAGACTAGTCATTGGTAAGCTCATGAGCTGCTGTCTAAAACAATTGCAATAACCTTTTTTTGCATCCTGAATCTATCACTGATTACACCTTCTAAAGCTGTGCTGCTGGGACCTCTATATGCAGAGGTTCTGAGTACGAAAGTGAGAGAGATCTAACTGCACATGGAATAATATTTTTTTTCTGAGCATCAAAGGAGAAAAGATCTTACCAAGCCTGACTGAACCAGAAAGATTACCAAGTTCTATTTACCATACCCTGCCTCAGAGCATTAACAAGTTAGACTCACTAAGCCATGGATATGAATTCTTCTGTACTTTGAATCAACTGACTTCACAAAAATCACATCAGAAAATGTAGTTTTCTATTAGGTTTTGTTTGTCTGGGTCAGTAAAATATTATAAGCCCATTGGGCTAAGATTGAAAGTATTGGAAAAATGGAAAATACTGCAAAGAAAACATGCAGGGCCTTTCAAAATACTATATAACATCAACAACACAATCAAGAAGTTTAGACACAGATTAATAGGGAATAGTGAAAGGTAAACAGTGTCAGCAAAAACAGAGATCTGAAATAAGCAGAAAATTATAGTGATCTTACTCAAGAACTCACTTGTTTTAACACATATTCTTTTAAAACAAAACACTAAAGATACCTGTAGCCAAATACATGTTTAACTACTGCAGAAGTGCTTATATATTTAAATTTAAGCAGTTTGTGAGAAAGTTCACATACATGAAGAAAATATCCTGCCATCCTTTTGGGACACATATAATAATTTTGTCAAAACTAACAGTTATCCTGTGCTAGAAATATAATGCATGTGAAAATAATTCAATTATCATTGAAAAGTTCGAAGTATTAACAATCAAAAATGTCAGGCTGCTATAATATTTATCTGTGTGTTTTCAAATCAAAATACTTTTCTTTAAATTCTGTTCCTAACCACTACATCAGGAATATCAGTACATCTGTAGTCCCAGCAAAATGATGCAATTCTTATCATAGATCACTTTTTCTGGTTGTAGAAATGAGTTTCGAAATGCTGCAAGCTAAATCCTGTCAACAAATTACCAGATAAAATAAAATAGCTGATAGACATTGTATCAATAGTTACGATTCTGAAGATTTAAAAATTAACTGTAGTTCATAGAGAGCATTTAGTGTAAGCTTTTAATTGCCATATGTTTCCACCAGCAGATTTCACTTTGAAAACATATTTCTTCATCATGTTGTTTTCACAGTGACAATCAATAGTGTTGAACATTTTAATATAGTCAACCACTCATATTGAAAATAGCTACATTCACTGAAATTAAGTTTCATGTTTGTGAGCAATAAAACTCATGCTCAGTCTTTTTTTCCAGTTCAGGAACTGATTCTGATTTCAGAGATCATATTCTGCATTTCCTTAGTAATTATAAATGTAATTTGATCCCAAATATGATAATCCCTTTAAATTCCCTGACAGCAATCTGTTCCTCTTACTCTCCACAGAGAGATGAACAAGCCAGCTATTTAAAATATGCTTAACACTAAAGCACTGTGGAAGATAAATATTCAATTTTGTGGCAAGTTTTGAGGTTTTCCCTTTGCTTTTGATCTGCATTAATGCAAGGGAATAATTTTAATACAGTATCAAAAGTGTGATAAAATATCTAAAAATAACTGAGCTATCAAATTTGCCTCCCTGCCCCCTTTTTTCTTTGCCCTCCACTCTTTTTTCCATTTTTTCAAACATGTAAAAGTACCAGAAAGTTCAGGATTTAAAAAAAAAAGTTTCTGCATGTAAATTTTACTGAAGTCATTGTATTTCTGTGAAATACCACATCAAATAAACCCACATTTCAAGACAATTTCACCTAAACAGAAGGATGCCAGTTATCTCTTGTCATTACTACTCATTTCCTCTCACAGAAGGGCGTTATGGCTTATTGCAGAGAACATTATGGAAAAAATGTGGGGTGCACAAAAATTCCAGAATAAGGAGCTCTCCATTGGTATGTTTGCTCTAATGCCTTTCACGATGCTGTACACAGGACCACGTGCAGCTCTGCAGTGGCAAAAAATGTCTCACTCACCATTCAGCTGCTATGTGGAAACAAAATAGCATCTGTGTTTACACAAGCAGACATTCCCAATACATCTGTAGGTCCTGCATGTGGCAGCGATCGCTCTCTGCAGACCATCTGTGTGAGCACTGCATCAGCCAGACCAAGTGAAAATTAAAATTTAAATTAAAATTAAAACTAGAATTAAAATTAAAATTATAAAAATAAGTCATATTTGGCTGCAGGTACTTTCTGAACTTTCAAAACACTACCAACTCTCTAACATGATCTTGAGATGGCAAATGTTAACAAAATTCTTCTCTCGGTTATGAAATTCAAAGCTCCAAACCAAGGATATTCATAGTTTTTCCCGGAGCCAACACAGCTTCCTAAGTCTTATGCACAAAATGGAACCCATTTATTCAAAATTCTAGATTATCTAAAAGCATAACTCCGTGTAGGTCTTCCTCTTGAACCACACAACACAGATACACCCATGCTTTACGCTTTCACTTGCTCTGTTAAACATGTGAAAAGAATAAACATCCCTGAAGAATAAACATCTCTGGACCAGAAGAATTAATTCAGCTCCTGTTAACTTCTCAACATTCTGAGAACCAGACTTAGGCTTTTCTGAATCCATGGCTTGGCTTCTGCCATTTTAATTTTAAAAGTGACTCTTGATTTGCAGACCTGAGTTTGTTCCATGTTCCGGATGCTCTTTTCTTCAGTCATCTTTCTTTCTTTAGCCTAAAATCTTTCCTCTAGACATGGTAGGTACAGATACACTAAACTACTGCCCCTTGCTCTAGGTGTTGGCTGCAATCTGGTCTTCCTTTTGACTGTCAGGTTTACTAGTCTCCGTTGTTTTTGGTTTGCTCATTTATACTGCAAGAACAGCTTCTGTCCTGGCAATGCACACCTCATTTCTGAGCCTGATCATGCACCTCTCTTACTCCTAATTTGGTCATAACAGCGGTAAAAGAACAGAAATTATTACCTTGCAATAGAATATTATTCTAGGTAATCTTTCTCCCTAATTATTGAGACTGGATGGTGGTAAACAATGATTCCATTTTCCTCTTTTCTTTAAAGAGTATCCAATATTCTTTGAAGATGTCAAAAAGAGCTATGACTACAAATTAGCTCAGAGATTTTGGTGCTAGTTATTGGATTTTTCTTAATACTCAGTCTGCATTATGTTATTTCAATGCTTACAGCAAGGGATGTATATTAAATTCAGCTTTCTCCTTCTGCACTAAAAATCATGCTCTGCCTCACAACTACCAGTTAAAGTTAGATTGCAAAATTCCCTTTTATTTTCCAGCGAAATATATATTTAAATATTGCATGAACATGGCCCCTTTCCAGCACACGTTTTATTAAAGCCAGCTGTGAAATAATTATTGAACACGCTAAAAATGGCATTTGAGAGCAAAACAATGTGAGTTTTGTCCAATTTTGATTTACACGCTGAGCTTTGACTAAACACTACATTCCAAGAACTCAGTCTCTTATGAAATGGAGTCTGAACAACTTCAGAAACATAATTTCTGAGAAATGTGGGAATCTAGGTCAAGGACTGATTGTAGCAGAATTTGCTAACATAAAGGAGTATCTTTTTCCTAAATAAAAAATGTGCTTTCAAGCTCCAATGAAGACAAAATAATGAAGAAAACACAAGCAAAACAAGTCATTTTGAGAATAAAAACATTCCGTGTAAAATTCAAACTATATTGCATATATAATTTCTTTTTATAGAAGTAAAAGGCGTTGTTTCTTTGGGATTTTTCATCTAGTGACATTCTGACAGAGATGTTGCATATTTCTGATGAATTTCCAAACATTTCTAATTTTTGGGCTCATTTGGATGTGTATTTTTATACCATATGAACTTCTCACATGCATTTGTATAAGCATGAGACATTTTTTTAAGCATAAATGATAAATAATTCTCTTCAGGAGGTGCATGGCCTAATTTTGAGTTATTTATGATTACTCATATATTTTCTAAAAAATAAAATTCATACCTCCAGCAATAAGATTCTAATTGGTTGTGCATTTGCATACCAATGGATAAAAGTATTTAAAATCCTACAGATATCTACTGCTGGCTACATGCAACCCAGACACTGCCTGTTAAAAAGTGATTAGAAATTAATATAACTATCCCATGTATTCACAGCTTGAGATCTGTAATAAGTAAAGAATGATCATTCTTAAAGGGGCCATGCTCGTGAATGCTGTGTTTAATTAATGCCCAAGGGAAAGAGAAAAAAAAAAAAGAGGAGGAAAAGTACTACAGCTGAATTTATTCTGAATTTGTAGTGATGCTGAACATTGCATGCCAGTTTTAATGGCATGTATTCATCTAGCTAACACTGTGTCTTACTGAGAACAAATGGTGTTGTCTGCCTTCAGGAGATGAGGATTTTGAAGTGAATTTGGGAGTGCAGAATAGATTTCTATTTTATTTTCTCTAGAGATTTACGCTAGGCCTGCTACCACAAGCACCCAAGCTGCTCCTTGTATTCAGGTCAACTTTGAACACAGGATACACAGAATTCTTGTTTATCTGTAGCAATGTCTTTAGGTGTGTGAGGAGAAGGATGCTGTGCTGCAGCAATCTCTGCAAGTCATACCAATCATTTATATTGAGACTGACACCTCCCTTTTTATTCCTCACTGCTACTCATATGTGTGAGAAGATGAAATTATGTGTGGTATGAAGACATTACATGCAACAGATACATTTAGAAAGAGCAAATACCTCAGCAAATCAAAGTCAAAGACTGAAATACCCTGAACAAAAAATCTGGACCATAGGAGGAGATTTGAACATCATTACAGAGATTAAAATTTAAAAAAAAAAAAAAAAAAAAAAAAAAAAANCAACAAAATGCTGCTATACCATGAAACAGTTCATTGGTACAGCAGAAAACACCTTCTTACACATGCCATAATAATATTACCCACTGCAACAGTCCCAGGTCAGGCTCTGTTTGGACTGAAAGTTGTAGCTGAAGGAACACAAGATCGGGACAAGAACAGGGTTAGATCCTACCTACCCTGCTGTGGCTTCTGTTTGGTAAACCAACAGAGAAGAAGCCCCATCTAAAACTGACAGGTCAGGCTTAGTTTTAAGCCAGTCCTCAAGCAGTAGGCACTTTAGGAGAAACAGTCTGGACACATGTCAATACAATAAACCCAAAAGATCAGGAAACACAGTGTCCCTTACAGCTACTTCTGTCCTCAACACAAAGGAAATGGCTATGAAGGCTGGACTTCTTTGCTTGTTATTTTTTTCAAAGCTCAGCTGCTAATTAAGACTTGAAGAGAACATGAATAACAAAGGCCTTTTTGTCTGAGTGAGAGCTTATTTCATTGAAATAGAAGTCTGGGAAAACACAAAATACGTATTTCTGTTTGCAACAGTGAAAATTTCCATGCTATCAGTACAGTGATTTTATCTCAATCTACACACACACAAAAAGTACCGTACACCAAATATCAGACTGAAGTGTTACATTATTTGATCTTTATCATTTAACTGTGAACAACATAAACACGTAAATACCTGCAGATGGGAAAGCACCAGGGACAGAACAATGCAGGAGGATGAGCACAACCCAGCCCAACCCCCTGACATGGATCAGGGCACGAAGGTGCTGAGGCTCGTCCCGCTCTGCCCAGCCCCTCAGCCGTGGCACGGGACACAGGGCAGGGCTCTGCCCTTCCCACCTAAATTTTTGCTACAGTTTTCCCACCTGCAAGCCCAGGCAGCGGGAAGTCCCTGGCGCTAGAGAGCCCCAGGCTGGGCCCGGTGCTGCCAGCTCTGATTCTGCACTCACTGTCCCTGCAGCCAGCCAGGAGAGGGGCAGGGCCTTCCCAGCAGGGCAGCTCGGGGCGGACACAGCTCCAGGGGAGCAGCCAGGGCCCAGGGATGGCAGGGCAGGGGGGACAGGGGGGGCTCAGGGCCAAAGGCGAGGTGGCAGGAGCCATTGCAGCCTTGGGCAGCAGCCCTGGGCCCCAGCCCGTGGCCATCAGCAGGACAGTGCTGCCCACACCGGCTCCAGGCCCCGAGAGGAGGGACACACGATGTGATACAAATGACAGTGCTGTGGACAACGAGACATGAGGGGGGAATCCCTGCAAGCACCCTGAGGGAGATATCCCTCCTCAGCCAACACTCTCTGCATGCATGTCTGGGCCAAAATACCCACTTGGGCACTCAGCACAGCAGTGGGCACCTCTGGAGGACATATTTCCTACTGACAGACAGATCTCCCTGTCAGTCTGGGGGCAGCTCTAGGCAGCTCGGCATGGAGAAAGCCTTGGTGGATTGGATGAGCTGTGTGGTTTTTCATCAGCTGCAGTGGCTGGTCTTATTTTCAGTTTGCCTCCCACATCTGTGTTTGTAGGCAGCATGCCAAGATTTGTCTTTTACTTGTAGTTTTAAAATGGTTGCATCTGAGCACTATTTAGTCTTAAGAAATGCTGCAGTGATGGTCTTGGTCCTTCTCTTTGTTTGGGTACATTACAACAGTTGTAGGTAAGTTTGTTTTCCATCTTGAGATTGTATTTACATAACAACTAAAGGAAGTTCACTGATTTGGATTCTTCTAAACTAGTTTCAGATTTCTGCTCCAGGAGTAACACAAGGACAGCACGTGGTAAGGCTCAGCTTCAGGCGAAGTATGTGAGTCAGAGCATCAGATGAAACACCTGCGTGCCTCTTCCCCAGAGCTGCCTCCCACAGACTGCAGCCTGCACCGAGCCCCCTGGTGCTGAGGATTCACTCGTTGTCTCCATAAGCTGCACTCCTATCCTGGCTGCAGTATAAAAATATCCTCCAAGTCAGCTTTCAGAAACCATCTGCTTCCTGCAGACGGGAAGTAGTACTTGGGACCAGGATTCTTGAGAGCAGCTATTTTCACTCTGTGAGGAGTACTTCAGTTAACAGGCTGCTGTAGCCATCTTGCCCTTATTAAAAAAGGCACACTTTTGGTCCAATTTCTCGTTCAGGAAGAAGGCCAACCCACAGACCCTGACATCCGTGGTGTGGCAGAGAGTCTTGTGATTCATTCAAACTCTGAAGCTCATGGCCACTCAGAAGAATTGAAGAATGCTGTTTGTGGCAGGAGGAAAAGGATTCCAGACTATGTCACTTCAACACATTTGAAGCATGGATCATCCCAGGGCTGATGTATGACTGGCAATTAACTCTGATATTATGAATCTATATTGGCCACCTAGATCTAGCAGTTTCCCTCACATATCAATAAGAAAACAGTGTCTCTGTAGCACCCGAAGAAAGGGAGACTTACCACTGCAAGCAGGAAAAAATGTTTTGACAGCCACTTAGAAAATAGAGCAGATATTTACATTTAATTTCTGAAAGTCTCAGCTGTGATGTCACCCTCAAACTATAGTAACATAGTAGCAATTATGTATGCAAGCATGAAATACAATCAAACCTTTTCTATAATTGTATTAAATATTTTCTGAATTAAATATTGTTCTGTGTTAGAAATTAATAGCTTAAGCTTTTTTTTTTGGAGGAAGGTTTCCCCCTTTATTCATCAGGATAAACCCGGTGAATATCTACCTTGCATAAAGATACTGCATCAGGAAATGGCAAAGCCTCACTGAAGTCCTGATCTTTCTTTTTTCAGTAAGGCTTAATAGAACAGGCAGAAAGAAAAATAACATAACAGAGACAGTATATATTTTCTCTGTGGGGCCTGAGAAAAATAATGTAATGCTTGAAGTTGCAAAGCTTTTTAAAACTCTTCATAAAAAAGCAACACAACATCTGTGATATTCTACTTAGTCTAAGAAAATTATGAATATTTTTCTTAAAATAGGCTATTTTATTTCTAAGAGTCTTGCTACAATTCCTAATGCAGCAGTGACTGGCCGTTCATGAGAAGAAGGAAACCATTCCAAATCTGCAGAATCTGTCTTTTTCCCTATGCAACCACTATGTTCTCTAGGCTAAAAAAGAAACAGGACAAGCAACTATACCACTGAGACTCAGAGTCAGGCTCTCTGACTCAAAATCCTTATTAGGAAGCATAGGCTAATAGCACTTCCTAGAGGCCTTGGGAGGTGAGCTAGGATTTGTACAATAGCTGTGCACAGGTAATGGACCCTATTCACCCTCTGTCATAGCAACCAGCATCTCAAAAGAACAATATAGTGATTGTGGGTTGTATGTGTAGCCTTTAAAGTGTTACATTTTTTGCTTTTCTGCATTCTTCTGAGGCATAAATGTCACTTTCTTGATGGTTCATTGACTTTCACAGCCAAAAATATAGGAGTCTGAGATGGCATAAGAAAACTAAGTATGGTACAACAAACATCCATGCTGCAAAACTCTATTTTTTGAGATAAAAACAGTTTAATAATTGAAATATTTTTCTTTTAAGTTCCAATGGAAAACTCTCTAATTTTCAGTGCATAAAATTTTTCTTTACGTAAAAAAAAATTAAAAATCAGAAAAATAAAAGTAATTTTTAAAGGAAGAAATAGCATTTGGCTTTGACCATGTAATAATAAAGTTCATTAAAAGGGCAGATAATGATTTAATGGATTGGTTTAAGTTCAGCTGCCATTTTTTAAGTCTTACCAAAGAGATAGGTAACAAATATGTATTATTGTCACTAGGAGGTTTTATGAATGTGCAACGACATTCTGACACGGTAATAGCTACTACCTTACTTAGGGGAAGCATATCTTGAACAGATGAGAGGAATTTCTGAGAATTCTAGGATAAAAGGATCCAGTATTTGCACTCTTGTTAGAAAGAAGTGGTTTAAGTGACTCTTCTCAAACAAAATCATTCAGAAAGGGAACATACAGGGCAGAAATTATTTTTTATTAACTTCTATGTTTTCCTTTTTTCACTGTTTCTGCTGTAAGAATGTCAGTGCAGTTGATTTCTGGAAAAGGGGCAATTTGACTGATTAAACCAGGATGCTGCATTTTAAATAGTCAACTGGTTACCATGGCAACAGTTTTACTTTGACACACAGCTTATCTTGTTTTAAGGAGTGCAGCCTGTTGTTATGGCAATTTGGAACACCACTATGTTTTCCCTCACACAGAAAATAAAACAGTAGTTAAAAAGGGTTCAATAATTAAAAATCTAAGCCTGATTTAGTATCTTGTAGAATGCTGTAGTTTATCAAATTTAACAAATAAAACTTGACCAAAGAGAAAGAATGAAGCAAAGCTCATGAAGATGTAAGGATAAAGGATTATAATTTTTACCCCTTAAAGGAAAAGGACACTGTAGAGGCATTTTTAATGATGAAAATTCACTGTTTTCTGCTCTCACTAAGAAACATATTATTTAGTCTTGCTGATTTCTTCAGAAGCAGAATCTAAATAAATGGATACAGAAGAACCAACGTGAGTTACCCCCCAAAGCTCTCAGCGTTGCAAGCAGAATGAATATTCTAACCAAAATTTCATAAACAGTAGTAATAAATGATCAACATTCTGACCTAAAATAAACATATTTCAAAAAAGAATGTTTTTTTAAGAAGCTAAATGTACACACTACTCCTTACTGATACACGCACTTTACATGACATGCTAAGTAATCACACACAAGCCTGTGTATTTTAATTAGGAATGAAATCTATCTGCCTTTTCCTAAAGATGTCCCTGAATAGAAAAGCTCAGTTCATGTTTAAGCAACAGTTGGGATTGTCCCATGAGTAGAGGATACAGCTGAGGGACATCCAGCCACCCAGAACCTTAAAAAAAAAAAAAAAAAAAGAAAATCAGGAAGAAACTTTGATCCTGTTGTCCAGTCTCTAAAGAAGTAGTAGAAAGGGTCTTTGCACTAAGCAAGCTTAGTTAGGATCTACCTGATGCACTTAAAGTTTAAAAGTGCAGTGGGGGGTTTTTTTAAGTCTTTTCTAAGTTATAATACATATGGATATTTCAATATCGACAAGATTTGTACTGGGGTAATTGGAGGTTCTCAACATCCCTATCACTATTTCATTTTTTACTGTGACAAAGAAATTACTTAGTATATAAGACCTATCAACTTAACTTTGAATCTCCTCTTTCATTTTGTCTACGAATAAGCAAACAAACTGTCATAGGTGTGGTGTCTCCAAAGATTTTTACGAACAATATTCTACACAAAAAATATAGGCAGAAATTACGTACATGATGAACTCACTTCCTGAATATCTGTTTTGGGAAAAAGGCATGAAAAGAGGGATTTTAGATCAAATATGAATGTTGTGCCTCAGGTCTCTCTCTTTGTCTGTACAAGGGCATCAAAGTTGCTTTGAATTCTCAATTAGTTTCTTTAAAACACTGTTATTGTGTTGCTGTAATGTCTTCATTCTGTGCCTTCTTCTATGCCTTTTTTTCCCCCTCTGATAATGACAAGTTTCACAACTATTAGTCCCTGCCTTGTCCCTCTTCCAGTGGTGTCTATGAATTTAATTTCTTCCCGAGCTTGTGTCTTTGAAAGCTTCATTTTCTCCAGCACTTTGCTTCCCGTTTTTCAGTTTTTCCAATCCTCTTCATGATACATGAGGACAGATGTGATGTCAGACATTCCTTTCTCTTCCTTTAAGAAAATCCTGCTTTTGTTATGGAGAACATGAATTTGAAAAGTATTTTCCTGTACTTCATATATCCACAGAAAGGATGGGGAAAAACAACCTGAAGGAGTACAACATTAAGCTGGATGCAGCTTACAACATAAAATACATATGGCTGGCAATGAGAAAGGTAGCAGAGGCAGCTAAATGTCTTTTGACTCTTATTTTATGGGTGGCTGGAGACATATGAGGGGCAGATGTTTTCCATTTTGCTTAAGGCAACACAAATCTGTGAGCTGGCGGTGAACTCATACACAAAAGGATAAAACAGTGATCAGCTCATACAAGACATCAGCTCTAAGCATTTGGTGGTTTTTAGCCCTCTAGAGGCCTGTGAAGAAGAGAAGTGCCATTTACCATGCTGTTCAGGTGGTCAGCAGACACCCAGACTCGGTGGGGAGGCTCCTCCAGAGACACCTTGGAGCAGCTGGCCTGTGACTTGCCCAGGGCCCTGCAGAGGAGCAGAGGCAAAGGGTGGGACTGTCAGCCAGGAGCTGCCTGGGCTCTGCCCACTAGCAGGCCCCCAGGTGACAGGCTCTTCAAGGGATGGTTTTCCCGGCCTTCCTGTCAGTGGAAATTCAATGTTAAAAAGCTGGTTTGAATTATAGACATGCAGCACCTTCCAACAGTTATGTGAGCAGATGGGAATGCAGTTTATATTGAACATCTGAGAATTTCATCTTATTGTTAAATATATTAAACAGCAGCTTCTCAGTTTCAGAATATTCCTTTAAGCTACTTGGATGTCAGCCTCATGCATTCCTAATTGGAAGATTTCAGCAATATGACTATTCTCTCTGAAATTAGATTTGATTATTACTTATGTTTCTTGATTGTTATCACTGCCTTTCTGCTTTTGTTTCCTGGTGGATTTTTAAATCCTGTTCTTTTCTCTTTTCATGACCTGTGTTTTCTGCATTTCTTTTTCTTTTTCTGCATTTCAGAAAAAAGAATTGGGAATTTAACACTCCACAGATAAGATTATTAAAATTCCATTTCGTAAGATAGTAATAGGAGATTAACAGGTGATAACAGTGACAAAACGAATCTTACTTGTTGGTTCAATCAACAGTCAATTTCTGCTAAATTTGAGAATAATCTCTACCCAGCCTATGATTTTTCTGTGCATCCATTAGTTGTATGATTAAATCAGTAGATATAATTTGTATCTTAAAAATTTTTCTCAGTTAGCTTTTACAAGGACATACAGTCAAATAATATCTGCACTATTTGCTCAAGCTAAGGAAAAATAAAAAAAAAAAAAAGCAGAAGCTTTCCAACAGAAAAACCAATTCTTTAGCTCTGAATTTTTCTTATGCCCACATCTTTAGATCACTACAACTTTCCATTTATAGATTATTGTTACCATTATCACATTCTCTAACACTGTCACAAATGCTTAACTTACTATTACGTCTGAATGCCCCCAGCAATTTCACTGAATAAAATCCAATTGCAGAAGGAATGCTGGTGAACATGACAGAGAGATACAGCAAATTGAAATGGCATTTCAAAATTTTGCTAGATCCTTTCTACTTAGGCCAGTCCAATTACTCAGCTTGTTCTCATTACCTCCTTTGATATAAGTGTTTGATGGTTTGCGCTGTGCACATTATCACATACGGAGCTGGCAGCAGTTTGCAGTTGCTTTATAAAGAATCATTTCCAGAAGGAGGGAAAAAAGCAACACTGTGTGGACTTAAGATGGACATCATAGGATTTTGGTCCTAAGTCTCACTTTTGTTGTTGGCTGTGTGGGCATGGAAAAGTAAATTTGACAAAATCATCAAACTGTCCAGTTTCTTTTTCAAGGACAGGAGGCCATCACTGCTGTTACGCACTCTGAGTCAGCAGTAATAGCAGTGAGACTTGGGATCAATCTAGAAAAGTATTTCCAATAACAGTTTCACTTGTTTATTGAGCAGACTATTTTTTTAATAGCAGGACATTAGAGATGGTTCAGCTTGCAAACAGTATGAGGGCCAGAACTAGTGAAGTAATCGGGAGCAGCTTCTAACTACACTGGAAACCTGCACTGTCAGCTGAACACGATGCAGAAACCTTTGGAACAACAGTGCAGTGTGCCTGCAGCTTCATGTGTTCCTGTACAGTAGAACAGAGTGATCCTCTGGGGCCACTTGACTTCTGTGTCTCTGGTGCTAACATAATGTTTCTCCTTATTGATTTCTATTCCCCTCCTTCCCAGCAGCCCTTAGCACAGCTTCCTAATATCCTCCAAAGGATGCTAATGCCTTTACTCATTCATCCTCAGTTTCCCTCATGCTTCATAATCATCCACAGGATGTGGTAGGAAAGGCTGCAGAGCTGCTAGCCTGTAGGATTCTGTGCACATGTAGAATCAAAGGGATGCCAAAGCACCAAAAAAACCCAAAAAAAAACCAGTTTCCCTTCCTCTGAAGAAATCAACATTTGGAAATTTTGCAGCCTGGAAGGAGTTACAAAAAATTAGCTTGGTAAAGTTTGTAGATGTGGTTCAGAAAGGAGAAACTAAAAGAGAAAAATAATTTTGAAATTGCTGTTTCCTTTTATTGAATTTGATATATTAGCGTTCAGAATTTTATCAAAAAATAAATGTCCAAATCCATTGTTAGAGGAATGGACTTTACAAGAAAGCTCTCCTTGAAAAAACTACTCGGTTGCCAGTGAGAAACTTGATGGAATTGATAGTGATGAAATTTCATGGAAAGACCAAAAGAGGACAAACTCAAGAATAGAAGAGATATTCTATCCTGTTACTGGCCAACAGTGACTGTGTGTGTCCTCCCTTCACCCTCTGGATATCTGAGCACATACACGAGTTTTGGGTTTGGGGACTGCCTGTGTTTGGACACTTTTTCTTCTCCCCATCAGAGCCAAAATGGAAGACACCTGAGGAAAGCATCTGGCCTTCTGCAAAATGTCATGGAGGTGTGAAGTTAGATGTAACTTATATATTTAAAGGTTTAACAGAGTTAGGAAATGAGAATGCATAACCATCAGATACTTTGCTTAAACAAGCTCAGATTTACTTTTCTCTCTGTCAGCAAAGTTTGAGGTAGGAAAGAGACTGAGAAAATTCAACTCAATCCTGTGAGCAAGTGGAGAGAATTTACTTGGTTCACGGGTGAGAAAGTTTGTGAAGCCACACTGACAAGACACCAGTGCCTGGCATGCTAGACTAATGTTGTAGGTTTTGGCCTTAAAGTTTGTCTGACTTTAGCCATCTGCATGAGTTTAAATGCAGGGAACTGCAGTTCATTTAAACTTAATCTTGTCCACCTCTGAAAATAATACCTCTACTGGATTTGCATGACCTGGTTTTTGGTCTGTAGGGGTGCCTACAGAGGTGGCTTCAGTCAGAAGCTGCCAGAAGCTTCCCCCATGTCCAGCAGAGTCAGTCCCTGGTGGCTCCAGGACAGACTTGCCACTGGCCAATGCTGGGCCAGTTAGAAATGGTAGTTACATGTCTGTGATAACATATTTAAGAAGGCAAAAACCAGATGTAACTGCAACCAGAGAAGAGTGAGACTATGCAAGAGGAACGACTCTGCAGACACCAAGGTCAGTGAAGAAAGTGGTAGGCAGTGCTCCAGGTTCAGGAGTTGAGAAGGAGGGAGGGGAGGGGGTAAGGTGTTGTTAAGGTCTTATTGTACTTCTCATTATTATTCTCTGATTTTGTTAGTAATAAATTCAATTAATATCTCCAATGTGAGTTTTGCCCATGACAGTATTTGGTGAGTGATCTCTCCCCTGTCCAGCTGAGTAGGGCAGTGATAGGGCAGCTTTGCTGGGTGTCTGGCATCTGGCCAGGGTCAACCCNAGACTATGCAAGAGGAACAACTCTGCAGACACCAAGGTCAGTGAAGAAAGTGGTAGGCAGTGCTCCAGGTTCTGGAGTTGAGAAGGAGGGAGGGGAGGGGGTAAGGTGTTGTTAAGGTCTTATTGTACTTCTCATTATTATTCTCTGATTTTGTTAGTAATAAATTCAATTAATATCTCCAATGTGAGTTTTGCCCATGACAGTATTTGGTGAGTGATCTCTCCCCTGTCCAGCTGAGTAGGGCAGTGATAGGGCAGCTTTGCTGGGTGTCTGGCATCTGGCCAGGGTCAACCCACTACAATACCATTGTCCAATGAGTTTAATATATGTGAATAATAGTTATGAGAATACAGAATTTAAAGCTTTAAATATGAACCAAAACTTGACAAAGCGAGCTTGAAGCACCAGGAAAAATTAGCTGGCGAGAAACACAGACTATGCTGAAAATATCAGAGAGGAACATGGACCCACACAAAAACAAAACAGAAGAAAAAAACAACAAACAAAACCAACTATTTCTCTTTCCATATATAAATTATTTGTTAAGCTTCAAAGATTATCAGCACACAAAAATAGAAATAATCTTTATGATAAAATCAGATGAGGAAAGGAAGAAAGAGAAATTCTCTTGATGCATTAACATCGGAAGTGCAAGCTCCAGATTAAACATTTACAGTCACTGACATTTATTCCCTTAGAGTCTTCAGTTTTTTAAAGATGTTACTATCTTCCTTTCCCATCCTTCTCCCCTTGTCTCTGCCAGATCTTACCTCCACAGGAGTAATGCACAATACCTTTTATCTCCTCACCAACACCTCTCAAATTCAATTGCTTGGCCTTACATTGCAGAAAGGGCAAACTCCAAGAGAGCTGCAAGACTGCATACTTCAGCAGCCAAGAAATATCTGGGTGCCTAATTTTGCAAACTCTTCCGTGGGAAGAAAAGCATTAAATAAATAGTAAAAATGGAGCTGGGTGTGTTTGAGAACTTACACTGCTTTAAGAATATTCATTGGAATGTGTCTTCCAGTGCCCTAACTTCTCATTTTCCATTTCACGTGATTAATAACAGGCCTTGTTCTATCCACAGTCAAGTCTTTAGGAAAATTTTCACAAAACCTAGTAGAAGCAAAATTATGCCATTACTTCATTTGAGGAAAAATTTATATAAAAATAATATTTTCATTCATTTTTGAGCTACTCTTTACCACCTACACCTTTTAGTGAATTTATCCTTAAAAGAATTAAGTGCAATTTGGTGGTATGTTGTAAGATAATTCCTTTGAAGAATTATTGACAATAGGTTTTCTGCACAACCACAAAGGAAACACCAAATGACATTACTCTCCTGCTGCTCCATCTCTGCCACACTTGTCATGGGAAATTGCATGGCAGTCTGAGCTCTGAAGGCTTTGGTCACCTCTATTTCCATGTTGGTATTATCAGATTGGGGTTTGACACCTCAATTAATATTTTCAAAAGTAATTATATATTTTGAGTGTTGATTATTTTCTTATATATTGCAGGCTGAATTTGCTCATGGCACCATTTTGAGAAAGTACATTCAAGTAGGATATTCACAGATGTTATTTTTATTCCATGTTTTCTTTCTTCAGCATTATAAAGTGTCTGAACCTATATTGTCTTAAATGCGAACAAAAGAGCCTTTCTATACCAGAAATTATACTGTGCTAAAGCTTTTTTCCATGCTCACTTTTGATAACTCAACATGTAATTTTAGGTAGGTCTCTCTCCTTCGCAACTGTGCTTTACACAGTGTGGTGCTGCCTCAAGGCACATAAATTTATGCAGAATGAGTTAGCACAGACATGAGAACTAATATATGATAAATCACACTGGGTTTCACTTGGAGATAACATAGCAATAATGCTTCAGATACTCAAGCCACCAGGGATGCCACTCATGACACAGCATTCTGATATATGGATTTAGTTTCCTCAGATTATATTCCCAGCCTTAGGGAAATAAAAGAATGTTGTTAAAAGGATTAAAAAATTTGCAAATAACTTTTGTTTTCTCAATGCTGTCTCAATCACTTTTGAAACAAATTTAAAAAATTTAATAAAGTAAGCTTGGTACAAGTTTAAGTAGGACATACCTGGGAGTTCTTCAATGGTTATTGGTTTCAAGCAATGGAGGCTTCTCTTTTAACAAATGTAAAACTGAACGTAATGAGTTAGTCAAAACCTGGGCTAACAACACACAGTGTTGTTAACACAACCTATCTCTAGATTTTGTCAGATTTGTGTTCTCTTGCAATATTTATAATTGTTCCATTGGGAATAGAGCAAGAAAAATGCTCTGCTCCTGAGAGTTTCACCCTTAGATTGGATGGTGGACATCTCATTGTCTTCCACATTTCAGCATTAGGATGTACAAATACAAGTGAACTGAAATTGATTTGTATTGCTTTCAGAAAGAATGGAAGCACAGCTACAACGTATATAGGCTTCTGTCTGTCTATTAACTAACTCAGAGATGTAATTTAAGTATATCATCTGTCTAAATTGTCCTGACTGGATTAATTCTTTTGGAAGAAAAAAAAAAATCAGAGTTAGAATGAAAAATACAGTCCTCCCACAACCAAAACATTAGCATTAAAAATCAGAAACTCTGGTCACTGAATCAAATATGTAATTTACCCTAGCCAGAATATAAAAGAAACACATTAGAACAAATACTGCAACTTCAATTGCTTTGCTATGTTTACTTCACACACCCTTGTGCCTATAACTTTGGACTAGTAAAGGGTTTTTGAAAGAATAAAGCCATAGTGATAATAATTAACAAATGGTTTTCAACTCAAGATGAGATATTAATTAATTTCTATTAGTCTTTTCACTAGTCTCTATGAATGAAATGTATTAGTCATGTATTTTTATGGGGTTTTTTTTAAAGCTAGATTTAATTCATTCTCATCTCCTTGGGAAATAATAAAAGCTGTATAGTGTATACTGAGGTTTCTACTTTAAATATCCTGGAGGGTACAAGGGTAAAATGTCCTTTTTCTCAGAGTGCCTGGATAGTGTTAATCATAGTTAATTCACTTAACAGTAACATGAATAGCCAAGTGTGTTTTCTTCTTCAAAAATTCTACCATAGTCCCATTATTAATTAATGCAGTATCATCTGGTAATAGCTGTCACTTCCTTGACTGTACATCATATCACCTACCCTGGATTAGAATAATACAGCAATCTGTAATGAGAATCATATCTGACAGAAAGAAGATGTGCTTGGGGTTTGGTTTTTTTTCATATTCAGACTATTTTGAAGGATCCTTTGCCAAAATGTGATCTTCAAAAGAATTCAAAGAATTCAGAGAGTTTTTTGTTCAAAGTCAGAGAGTCTTTTGTTCCACAACAAAATTCATCTGCTACTTTTAATTCCTGTGGATTTTTGTGATTTCAGCCTGTCTTCCTGTTTGAATCTCAGGCAAAGGTAACATCACTTGCAGTAGTCTTCAGCTGCATCCCCTTCAATCATGGGCACTTGTCGCTAGATGCACTGTCAGAAGTTTAATAACCAAGCTAGAGAAAATCCTACAACAAAGAGCTTCTTAGGTACCTCAGCAGAGAACAAGCATAGCTGTAACTACATCTAGAGAGATCACAAAAGGGTAAGGTGGCCTCCTGCAGCCATTGACACATGTTAAATTACAAACAGATGCTATGCTATTCCTTTGAATATTTGTAATGGTCAAACTAATATTCCATCCATCTTGCAAGCAATATTTTTCCCCCAGTGGAGAGGGTAGTCTCCTAAAGAATTCAGTTTCCTCCAAAATGAAAGCCCCATTCCACTCAAATTCAGACTGGACAGAGCAGTCAAAAATATACAGAGGCAGAACAATTGCTGGCACTATTTTAAAGATAGTGCTGAATAAACTTAAGATACAAGATAAAACCCAAACATCCACACACAATCAAGTCTAACTGTGTTTGACCTCTATTTCCCCATCCTAAGCCAACTAGCATCTCTTTTGAGATACAAGGAACATAGGGAATGGGATAACAGGAACATTGGCAGATCACATGCAAGAAGCCTGCAGACAGTAAGTGGAGGAGGGAACCTGTCTGATGTCTTTTTCTTCTTCTCTGAATCCCCAGACAGACCTTCTGGGAGCCAGACTGTGGCCTGGGGCTGTGAGGAGCAGGAACAAGCTGTCCTCTTCCTGTGAGTGGAGAAGGTGAACTTCTCAGCTGATTGTGGGGAAACAGCAAAATCTTGCTCTTTGATGCTGTTTTGTATACCAACATCTGAATTTTAAAAGGAAGTTTTCTAATTTGTACCTAAGCTGTGTGAATTACATGCAATGCTTGTTAGAGTGGGATGGGATTCTTGACACTTTATGCAACTGAGAAATCTCACAGACCCTTTGAAGGAAGCTACATGAACCAACAGATTTGGCAAGGATAAAGGGTAAAGAGGCTCAGTAGATGTCGTAAGGACAGAGATGTATAGGCTTTCAAAATTCATTTCCACATAAATATGATCTAACAGATGCAAGAGCAGACTCTAATACACAGCTCTGCTCTCAAAGTAACCATCTCTGCCAGTGCACTAAAACTATTCCTGCTGTGCATTGTGAATTATGTCAGTTCATGTTGGTGAAAAGTTTTATACTCTACAGCCTTGGCAAAACCAACACAATTAAGCCTGAATGAGCTGCTGTACCATTCCCTATCCTATATCAATAGAGGTGTTTAATCTACTTAAGCATGTCAGTGCCAAATACACTAAGGTAATTGCATTGTGGACCTCACAAAAGGGCATCATTTCACTTGCAGCATTTTTGTGACAAGTGATAATGTGCAACGTGGAAAGAAGCCAAGAGTTTCTAACAGCCAGGACTGAGTTTGCTGAGCTGCATTTATTGGGGCAGGGCGGGGGGGGATCTGTAGTTGTAAACATTATTATTTTCTATGACAAAAGAAATGCATACTCTTAAATGTAAAGTTTGCCTTACTGAGGTTTTCTTTGTGTTGACTGCATGAGTAGGAAGCAAAGCTAGCAGAGGCAATAAGGGTCTCCTAATGAGCAGAATTTAAAAGTCAAATACGATCTTCAGTTTTTCTTAAACAGGTTTGAACTTAGTCCCTCAGAGGGCCTGAAGACAAGACACCACACTGGACACCAGGATTTTTCAGTGAGAGGAGAGCTCTACCCTGCTACATTATACAAGGCATTGTCTCCTCTGCTCCTGGCTGAAGGTGACATGTTAAAGAATGGGATGGGGGGCACCCCAGAGACCCTATTAACCACTCACTAGACGCCAGAAATCTGCTGCATTGGCAGACCGCTGACTCCCTCCGTAGAGCAGGCAATGTGCCAATCTGAAATTGTGCTGTCTCTGCACCAAGTCCTGCTTCTGCATAAGTACTAGCAACAGTTGTACCCATGAAACTGGAGAATAAATATAGAACTGGCTTTTTAAACTGAAATTCAACAGCCAAGCAGCTGATATCATTATTTATTGGGAGTGGAACTCCCAGGACTGATCTCCTTAAGTTTCTGCCAGGGAATTTAAATGCCACATGTGAAAATAAGTAATGTTTTAACTTTGCTGGTTCTGGGCAGAACTAGTTGCCACTACAGTGAAATAGATCATTCTATCAGTTGTATGAAACCTGTCAAAGCTCAAAGTGAGATGCAGAATTAGTGATCGGACTACTTAAGGTCCAGCAGAGGCATTTCTGTGTTCCAGAAAGACTTTTAAATCATCAGGTTCGACTCAAGGAAAATGAAATTCATGAAGAGTTGGTTGCTTTCTCCAGTTTTTCCCAAGTCCTTCACTGCCATATTGAGGTAATATGAATCATTGTTTCACATTTGTAACATACCAGGGAGGTTTGATTTGACAGGATGAAAGATACACATCTGCTACAATTACATACTCCATTCAGCAGTAGTCAAATGGTTAATTAGAATGCACAACTACTAAATTGTTTCTTTACTGTTTGAATGTGTTTCATTGAATTTGCCATTAAAAACTTTTCCAAGGGGACATTGACCATGAGATTTTCAGTTAATTTCCAGAGACTGAACAATTTTCTAATATCTGGTAATAAAAACTGGTTTTTAAACCTTTGTTGAGACTTCCCTTTTCCATCTCTGGTGGTAATAAAGGATCAGCTACCTCTCAGAGTACCTGCTATGTCTATCTTAGGTAGCTTTGGAGTTCATACCCCTGAAGGGAAATGGTTTAGCTGAGCTAAACATCTAGGGATGATCACTTATTGTACACAAACTACTAGCAGGCTTTTTCCATACTGCATGTGTACTCCTTCACTTCTAATACTTACTTACCAACTATGACTATTGCATTTTTATTGTATGCCCTTGCTGCTATGGTAATGGTACTTGGTGGCTGCCAGAATCCCATTATGATTACTTGCATTTTATTTGTTGAGAGCATCTGAAGCTTTGGGAGGGTATTTTTAATGCAGGTATGATCACTTTATGTAAATGTATACCAAGTTACATAATACATGATGTCAGGTAAAGAATAGCATGGAGAGAAAGAAACAAGAATAGTTATTATTATACAATACCTGCCTGCTCCAGCTGACATATGGACAATTAAGAAGGAATGATTTTCCCCATAGGCAATAGCAATTTTGCCCTTGATAATGTAATCTCTAGAGGATAGGGATCAGGTTAACCCAACTCTACATGTAACAACCAGGAGAACAGAAGTGACTTTAAAGAAGATCCTAAGCTTAAATTTTAGGTTTTTTTTTTTTTGTTTAACTTGACTGAAAATGAGGCTGTACCCCAAAGGACACAAAATATGCTACAGGACACAATTAAAGACGAAATGTGCTGAGAGTCATGCACACAGATTTCTAATGTCAAATTCTTGAACACAAAACTCAACCTTCTGGAAAGAGGAGAATTAAATTCATGACTTCATGCACGAAATTTTTCTTAAGTTCTTTTCTGAAGATCCTTTAACTAGCTAGCCTGTTTATTGTGCTTTCAGACTTGCAGTACCTTGGCTAATGGAGCTTTAAGCTCACTTTTCTTCTGATCATTTAGCTTTTACTAAATTGTTTGAGTTTTTATGTGCTGATTGGGGAAGGAGGACAGGATAAATGAAAAACAAAAGTACAAATGTAAAGTCAGAAAACTGCAAGAAGATGCTTGCATGGATGGAGCACTGCCACGGCTTTCTGCATCTGTATTTTGGAGATAATTGTGTGGATCAGAAACCCTTTGAACACCTGTATACCCATCAAGTTTTAAAAGCTGATAGTGGTTATACTGTGTGACCTTTAGAAAAAATAAAATGCTTTGTAGAACTCACAGAAAACTTTTTGTTATTTTATTGTGTTGTATCTGAACTAAAAGAAAGCCTATGAACAAAAGGCACACACCCACATACAAAATTTTGATTCCAGGATTGCCATCAAGATTAAATTCCATGAGGCAATAGCTGCCTACTCAAAACACAGCTTCTAGTCCTGGAAAATCTTCAGGATGAAAGCATTTCAAATGAAGTCAATTTACCTGTCTAGGCTCATGTAAGGCTCATGTAAGCAACAGAATTCTTGTGTTCATTGTGTGTTTCAAAAAATTATCGTAGATAAATAAAATCAAATATTTTTAAATATGGTACAAGCTCATCTAAGCTTTATTTTATTAAAATATGATTGGTTTTTTTCTCCTTCTCTTTAAGCATAAAACCAAACCACCAAAATATATACGGAAATGAAAGTTCTATCAGAAAAGAGTTTTAGGATTGATGACTAGGACTGGTTGGTTAGCAGCTTAAATACATCTAAAGGGAGACAGACTTAAGATCCATGGAAACCCATCTACTACCACAGAAAAGTGTTTGTACAATCAGCTAAAACATGTAAACAAAAAACTGATCTGGCAAAGCCAGTTACTTGTTTCTAACAGAGTGTGTTGGAACCACAAGGTTGTTCTTTTCTGTCATTCTGCATAAATTTTTTGCAAATATCATAAAATGTTTAAATAAAAAAATTCAAGAGGATCCTACAGTAGAAACAGTCCTCTGAAAACTTATTCCACCATACTACAGGGGCGGGAAGAAGGAAAGAAAGCTGAAACTGGAAAACTATTCAGTAATGGAGGGGATGAAACAACACAGAGGAGAAAATATTACAGTTCCCTACCCTGATATCTCAGAACTCTGGTCAGGAGAAATATTTGGAATAAAGTCACAGAAGCCATTAGGCAGCTTCACAAATCCTAGCTGGGATGCTGGGGCAGCTGAAAGAAATCTTCTCTGGTAAGTATGATGTTGACTCTGTTTTTAACTTTTTGCAGTATTTTTTTCTACTATGGAAGTCTACATTGTAAACACCATTTTAATTTAAATCTAGCTTAGACTTGAAGTTGCTGATCTAATTCAACAAAGCCACTTATGTTAGAAGTAGACTGAAAAAAGAAATTATTGGATTCCAAAGAGTTACAGAGTAAGTCTCTGCTGAAACTGCACAGGATGACATGAGAGGTGATAGTCACAAGTTCAGGAAAATGTGGACTCTCGATAGTCCTGAAAACTCTCTGGTGTCATGACAAGGCAGAAGGTTCTTATAGATTTCATTGCAAAGATGATTGGACAGGCCTACAGCTGATGCAAATATTGCTTTAATAAAATGAGCCAAGATGCTCTATCACTGAAGATTCTGTGCCAACTTCTTCAAAACCTTTAATTCCAAATACTATTTTTCTTGGCATAAGCACAAAAACTGGCAGAATGAGAAGAAAAATTGCTAAAAGTTTTAAAAGTTCTACTAGTACCCCTCAAATTAAATATCATAATTGATCTGGGAAAATTATACGTAACTCCAGATATCCTCAAAGGACTGTTAATTTCTGAGAGATTCAAGATGAGACCCTGGCTCAAAACTATAAACCAGTTGCAAAATTATTGTCATATGTTCATGTTCCCTTATGCAGAGTTTGCTCTCTAATACTCTAATAAATACTGTAAATAAATTAATTAATTATTTACAATAAATAAATAATGACATCCAGATACACATACACCTAGTTAGGGATATACACTCACCATTATTACAGGAGATATGTGCAACTGGTTTTATTCCCCTTGTTTATTCAAAGACCACCTACTTGAACAAACAGATATAAATATTCATTAATTGTTTATAGGTCTCATTTTCTGAGATAGGCCTTTAGTTGCCAACAAGGTCACTCAGCTTTCCTGACTATTATTGGTTAATTTGTTATCTTCAATATGGTCTCTCTTATTAACCAATCTATTAATCTAACTGTCCTTTTCAGATAACGTGTTAGCTTCATATCCATTTCCCTTATCAGCTAAATTAATTTTGCTCCATTAAAGCAACCACATAAAGCTTATACCATAATGTGAGAAAAGATATAAAAATGCAGCCATGAAAATTTAGGTATGGACTCATTTTTGATCATGTGACACATGATTTTGAGGAAATTTGGAAGCCATGGCTGCATCTGTGCAGTAGGTCTGCAGCTCAAAGTAGCTGGTGCTGGCAATGTGACATCAATGCTGTAACAACAACCCAGAATTTAAGGCATGTTAGTGGTCAGAGGGCATCCTTTCAGTTTCTATTCAACAGGAAGTAATCTATCTCATATTCTCCAAAATCATTCCACAGTGTGAACCAAAGATTAATAAATAGGGATGATCAGGAGATTCCCTTCTTTCTCCCTTCTGATATAGGTGCATCCTGACTTGCAGAAATTTTGAAGAGTTCTCTCAATTCTTTATTTATAATTATAAAATAGCCACTTCAGTGTTCCCAGAAGAACAACAGTTCTGTTCAGCCTCATAGGTGGGAAGGAAAATGCCACTGTTGTTCTGGAGCAATGGAATAATGGGGTGATTATAATGATAGTGGAAGCAGAGATTTTGCAGAGGGTGCAAAGACAAGAGACCACATGAGTTCTGTAGATCACTGTGTACTTGCAAGTTAGCTGCCAAGAGATGACAAAGAGAGAACTTTATATTTGAAAAACAAGGTATTCAGAAAGTGACATTGACATTTGTTGGCTGCATTGCTAACAGAGGAGCTACCTGCAAGCTAATCACCACAAGGGATAATAGATCACTGTGAAGCTGAGCTGTGATACTTTTAAATGACCTCACAACAGTGAGATTCACTTACTTGGAGTTACAACACACAGCACAAAGACTATTAGACTAAAGCAGTTATTCTGTCTCCTTGTGGAATCATGATTATTTGATAGACTGGTTTATTTGACATGAGTGGGTTTCAATTAAAAGAAACAATCACATTGACTGACATTAATTGCTCTTATGTTCTTCAGCTAATAATCTTCACATCCCACAGCAGCCTTTCTGATTATTTTGCTTGACCTTGATATCAAACTGAGCATCCTACAGTTCCTCAGATCATCCTTTCGCATTCCTAGCCACCACTGCAGCTTTTCCAACTTCTACTTAATAGCAATTTTGTCATATTACAAAGTATATTAAATGCTGCCTTCTGCAGTTCAAAGGGCTCACCATCAAGCTGTAGTAATATTTTTCACCAGTGACTTTCCCATAGGCAAGCAGTGCTGAATATTCAGGATAAACTGCATATATGAAGTCTGGAACATGAAATGGAAAAGGGCAAAGTGACCTGGTTAGTCCCCAAAAATTTAGGTTGAGACAGAGAAGAGAATAATATCTGCTTTTACAAAACTTCACTTGTTTTTCTAAGCACACTGGAAAACTGAAGTCAATAAAGACTTAAAATATTTTGACAAGTACTTTGGCAAATTTGTGAAAGATGCAGCATTTGTCTGCACATTATATAAATACCCATTGTGGTCCACTATTGGTATCTGAATTAAAACAAGAAGGAAAAATCCTAAGTCTTCTTCATCTAAGTGGAAAGATTTTCTAATGGGCTATGCAAAATACAAATTTCACTTCTGAAACTTTTGACGCAAACTCCTTGGCTACTTTATTGACATCTTTATAGAGACAAAGATTTTAAAGAATTAAAAAAATTGCCTTCTAGAGAAAATAAGAAAAATGTCAGTACATGTGACTTTATTTAGGAGAAAGCCAGGGTTCTAAATGTTTTCTGGAGGCATTTCAAAGTTATTTTCCAAATATGCAAAGGACATACTCGTGTGTAAATTGTTAGCAGTGTAAGGCACATTGCTACAACAGCAGGGATACTTGATACTATGGAATTCACACATCATGGTTACAAACGTAGGAAGACAGTGGAGCTTTGAAATCCTGAGGGTTAAGGCCCTTTATTTTGATTGGTCGTTTTAAAAAGCTTTGTTTTCAAAAGAGGAACATTCGATCAATGCTGATAAAGAGTGAGAAGGCTTCTATAACTGGACAGTAATAACAGTAAAACTAAATCTCAACCACTCTTTTAAAATGCATGTACCTTTTTGTCATATTTTTTTTCCTCTTTCATTGAGAGCCATCCAGAGTGACTCAAGGTTGCTTTACCTCAAAGTACAGACTTTGAAAATTTGTGAGGAAGACTCAAAAAGCAGGCCAAATCTCTGGTTCTTATAATCCATCCAATGTATACTTTCAGATGTTTTTTCTTTTGCAGAAGAATGAGCACCCTGAAGTTCCTTTTCCAGGCAGCTGATTAGAGCCAAGCACTCAGCCTGGACCCACCAGTCAGTGGGTGAGCAGAGGGTGAAGGATGTTAAACACATAGCTGGTTTGCCTGTCCTTTCGCTACTGCTCTGGATTCTAAAGAGCCACTGCTGTCACAAAAGCATCTGCACGGGACCTTTATGCAAGGATGTATTTTATTTGATCCTAAATAGACTTTAAAGGCAGTGAAATGCATGTCACTAATCTGCACCCTGGGAATCTGTCCAGTAAAAACAGGCTGCCTATTTATCAGGCGTTGATTGTGTGTCACACACATAATCACCCAACCTTCAATTATATTAAGTAACCTAAAAATAGGGTCTAGTATGGTTCATCTGACTTAGCCTAAGAAAATAAGGATACAAAATCTTGAATCAGATATAGCCATTCCTTTTAGGGGAATAGAGCACATGCTGTAAGAATATTTAAGTATCGTGCTCAAGGAGCTACTTGTCCGGCAAATACAACTTCTCAAAGAGAAGGATTTTTTTTCTCTATATTCTGACCAGAGTAATGGTGTTATATTATGCCTTATATTATTACATTTTCCACACACTTTTACAACTAATTTTTAAAGGTTCCAATCTGAAATCAAGGTGACAATAATTCCTCCCTCTTCAAAGAGTCAAAGAGCATGTTCTGTCCCTGCCCTGTCCTCACCCTCCTAAGGTAGGCAGGTGTCCAGTGTCACAGGGCAGAGTTCCCAAATTCACTTTCATTTAAAAATTTTTCTCCCCAGAAAATTATTTTTCCCCTCCTCAGCTAAATGTGAGGTTGAGTCCTGCAATTATCATTTAATCCAACTACTTCCATGTAGGCTAGCTTGGCTTGGTTCTGGTCCAGTCCCCTTGTTGGTCTCTCTCGGGCTTGGAGCGTGTACGGAGGGATGCGTTCCCGCACCCCTCCAGATCACACAAGCAGCACCAGAGTTGGGAATCGTGGAATGTTGACCAGGCAGGGTTAACGAGCAATTAAGCGAAGACAAAGAGACAAGAGAGTGGAATTCATGTAGCTTTATTCCAGTTGTCCAATCAGCCCTGGCCGTGCATGGCAAGGGGCCAATAAGGTATCCCTGGGGTAGGGATGAGACCTAAACTAGCTAATAGCAGGATAGCTGAAGGCATTTTCAAACCACGCTATCCTCAGAGGCTGGTTCCAGCGCGGGGTAATCCACCCATTCTGAACCCCCCACACTGCAGGCAGTCTGAGCGACTGCAACACTTCCAGCACTCCAAAACCCAAATCTGATTCCAGAGCAGCTTGTGGAAATTCCTACTTGGGGCACGGCAATCATACTTTTCAGGAAGGATTAGACATCTTTATGATTGTTACTGTGTTTCCAATTAAATCACAGGGTTTTTATCTCTTTCACTGGAAAGTCCTTGTGCTATGCTAACTGATATTAACAGCTACACTGTGTCCACTTGTCCATATAAAAAGAAATAAAGTCTGAGCACTTGGCTGTTCTGTATCATTTGAGTAACACTTTGCTGCCCTGTCATTACAGACAAAACCATTACAATGATTCTTTTAATGTAGTAACAATAAAACTGTTTCCACTAACAGAACGAGTCAGAAGTACAGCAGGTACCAGTTCTTAGTGGTGGCATGAAGTGACAGGATAAGGTCCATGATAGGCGCACACACATCTTCTTTCAATATTAATGCATGTCATGGGGCAAAATACCTGAAGAGCATAATTACACTTTTCCCTTGAGAATAGCTCAAATCATGCTTAAGTCTTGTTATGGCAGCCAACTGAAACCACTTTAGCTTCAGAAGCTTTTCTTTCAGGGTTATTTTGGGGTGCTTAGCACACATCAGAGATACTTCATTCCATTCCAGCTCGCACTCTTAATAGGCCATTTATTTTTCCTTTGATAGTTTTGCTTACACATGTAAGAAAGCAGTAGGAACTGTGTCAGAACATTACTCCTACAAAATGCCTGGCATAGAAAGGATAATTTGGAATGGATCAGAATTCAGGTCTAGTAAATGTTTCTTTAATTTAGTAGTACTTTAAACAACTGCAAACACCTTCTAGTGAGGAACTCCCATAAGACACTGCCCCAATATGTGATTGAAATGCAAAGTTCCACTGAGCAGTCTCTTGATTTTAGACCTACCTTAGAGTCACTGGCAGTAAATATGCACTGATGTAAAGCAATTTTTTTTTTTTTTAATCACTGCTGTTTCTTCATTAATTTTGCAATTTTGGACTACCATTATTTTATCTTAGGTGTGTATTGTGTTTGAACAATTGACAGATACTCTTCAATATCTGACCTATTGTAGCTGCTACAGGGGTTTCTACTGTTCATGCAGAGGACAGAAAGCCTCCTCAAGGGCATCTGAGACTTCACCTTTGTGATTCTTGCCAGGTTTTTCATTCATGCCTCAATATACCCTGTGAAAATCATTGTCAGGTTAATCCTGTCCCTAAAAGTGCAGCAAAGTGAAACAGCAGTACAGAGTTTAAGGAAAGCTTATTATAGCTGCAGGTTTTTTCACAGAAAACAGCAATACAATAGTTTGTCTACCCTTGAGTTTTCACCAAACTTCCCATGATTTTTATCAGCTATGCTGTTTTCACAAATGAAACCACAGTCTAGGGCTGTATTGCTAAAAAGCATTATTGGACATTCCTATTTGAACTGCTGTTTTCTCACTTCCTACTCATGAAAATTGGTTAAGACACTGCAGGCATCTGATGGTTAGAATGGAAAATCTGGAAGTTTGATATGCAATATTTATCCAGACACATTAGTTTCTTATTTAGATTGTGTTAATTTATTTTTTTTTCTGGAAATATCTCATGGTTTTGTGAAACAAGCTGAAGAGAATGGGAAATCCATGGAAATGTTTTAATTCAGAGTCTTACTGCCCTTAGAAAGACTCATACAGATGCATCAGGTAGTGTTCCTGATACAGACTGACTTTGTTCAAATTGAAGTACATTTCCAAGATTGGCTTATAAAATAACAGTCACATGTGAATTAAAAAACAGCTTTATTAATTTAATGCTTTCCATAGCTTCCTCTGTTACCTGATCTTTGACCTGAATAAATGTATTTTCAACTAAACGTTACAAAAGTATGTCAGTTCTTTCTATAGGGTTAGCTAAGTCTGGAATGTGTTAGCAGATACATTAATTATCTTTAGGAAAACAAACCCATTTAATTCAAAATACTCACCACATTTTACATGATTTTCAGCCAAGATGTCACTGGGACTGTCTTTAAATCAAATCAACCTAACAAGAGGAAAGTAAGTGATAGAAGACATTCAGCAATTATCACCATTTTAACAGTCCCAGGGAATTAAGACCATAAGTTCTGTACACTGCAAAAATATCATACTGATATATGTTGTGCAATTCCTTACTAAATAATTCTCAAGCTAGATCAGACCTTATTTCTTAAAAGAACATTATATTTCTTAGAAAACATAGCAATACACTTCAGCCATTAGCATCACAGATGGCCAGTGCTTCCCTTGTTCAGCAGCTTCAGTGGAAGCTGTGCTGAGGAGGAGTGGGCTCCATGTCAGGAATATTTATGTAGAGTGTTTAAGCATTGCACAGCCCTTCTACTGCAAGCTTCTCTGGCAGTGTTTCAGTATTAATCAACAGTACTTATACCAGAATGGAAAATTCAAAAGTAAGATGCCTTGTTAAATACAAATGGAAAAGAAAAAACAACCCTGACAAAGAAATTAAGATCTTCAGAAAGAGAAACAAGAGTGAAGGTTGTCATTTTCTTTCCCTTGAAGTGATACTATAAATGATGGCTAAATTAGATTAGATGGACCTCAGTCCATTATTATAAGAAAAACAATATTCCACTTAAAACACAACATATTTTGACATATTCAGCACAGTAGATTTAAAAAGAACAACAAATACACAGCTTATTGATGCTATTGAACATAAATATGCAAAATTATCTTCATGTTATAAAAGCAATATCTACCCTAAAAGATTATTTCTCTTGTTCACTTTCAGAAGGCCAGAACTGCACTCAAAATTATTTGTCTACAGAGTCCAAAACAATATAGTGTATTTGACTCCTGAGATGAGCACAGTTTTTTTCATATTTTTCTGTTCTTGTCATTTCAAGAGGTATATATGCAGGTGGCCAAAAATTCCCAGTATGGATGAACAGTTTGCAAATTAAGAATCTCAAAAAAACTTCTCATTCAAATATACTCACATGATGATAAGGGGAAACAGAAGGGTGATTTGGTGGGAAGAAAATGTAATAGCTTTTTACAGTAGTAGAGGGAATATGTTCTAATCATTCTTCAGACTACTCAAGGGAGAATGCTTTCTGACAGTCCCAGGCTGTGCTGTTTCACCAGACTCCTGTTTGTGCCAGAATAAGGGATATAATCTAGCATTTTCCATTTATAACTTTCCTACAACAGTTCTGATTTCCCATTAGATCATTATAGTGAATAATATTTCTGATCCAGATATGTTAAATTAAAATCACTTATTTCCCCTACAGAACCGCTTGTTCTTAACCTGCCCAAGTGGCAAAGCTTACTTAGATGCTTCAGTTCAGTACATGATCCTGCAGAGTTTATGGCATTTGTGCTTTTAACTAAAACATCCTTAGTTTAGGGGGCTTGTCTTGAAAACTGAATGAATTGTGTTCTGAATATAACTTTGATTTCAAATTTTGATGTCTAAAAGCCGTTTGTATCCACAGTTTTCTTCCTGACTCAACTCAGTTCAGCACTAAAGAAAGCAAGTTCAGGACAGGGACAGATTCCATACTTATTTTTTACATTAAAGAAGGAATGTTGCAGGGTAGTACAAACATGGGGAAAGAGCAGCCATTTGGCTTAGAAGCTGATATTATTAATCAGTTCTGAAGAATTCCATCGAGAGGATAGAACTGCTGTGAGAAGAACATGGATGGTTTTATGACAAATTATCTGTAATCCATTTCCCACCTTCATCCTCTGGAATCTGATCTGGTGCACAAAGAGGATGAAAAATTTCTCTGCATTCCAAGGAAAGTAATTCCGATGAGAAATGCTGTTCCCATCATAGTCGACACTATGGAACCAAATAATTTCAGCACCCTGTATCTCAGCTACAGTTTGAGGAGGGCTCAGGGGTACATCTCTACAGAAATGCCTCATTTGCTGTCTGGTTTCTGACACCCAAGCCACAGAAAGTGCACGTGATTGTCGTGTTTCTATTCATTTCCTTGTGGTCAGCTCTCACTTCAGACAGCAGGCCTGTGGTGCTGGTTATGTGAACTACAAGCTGGTGCTTGTTTAAAGGCATGCCTAACTTAGGTTAAACATGTGGCTTGAATTAAGGCATGATTTATGCACTTCTGCCTACTGTTCAGATAATACAGAAAGAAGGATTGCATCGATCTGCTTGAAATGCAGATGCTACCTGGTGTCATGGAAATACATGTTAAAAGGTTTTGATTCGTTTTCTTTTAAACTGTCTCAGTTTCAAGACCTATAACTAATAGGATCACCACTAGACAGGCTTCTCAAACACAATACTATTTGGAAACTATGGTTGCAGCTGCTCACAAGTAGAAGCTTGCAGAAGTTCCCAGTTGCTAAAAGCTTTAAATGGATTGGGACTATCAACTGGTTCCATGCATTCTCCCCTGTAAGATTTTATGAAGACTTTTTCCCAACTAGAAGAAATCTGCTTTTGGAAGGACCTGAGAGGTTGCTCGTTTTTACAAAAACTAGCTGAATTTATGTTCCAGATTGGCAAAATCATAAACTATTAAGATTATTTCATTACTAACTGTTTCAGTGATGATATATTCTGTCCCCACTGTTGTTGGCTTCAGCTGAGTACACTGAGGTTGGAAGATTGATCCAACCATTCAGAGCCATTCACACTTTGATATAGCACATATAAAGCTGGTGGGGCTTCCAAACAGTTTAATGATTAACAAAAGTTAACAATGTGAATTGTTAAAAAATTATAAAAGCAATGATAATGTGCTGGTTTGAAAGTTATGGGGAATTGCCTTCAGGGATATGTTCACATTATATCTTCTCTTTTCTCTTTCCAACACTGACCTAGAAAACTGAGGTTCTTGCGCAATTACAGTTTTAGGAGGTGAGGCTTTTGAGAAAACTCTAGATTTTGCATCACCAGTCATGCTGAGGTAAAGACCTACTTGACTCCAGTTAAATATCATTGTTCCTGAGTACAAAGTAGAATGTGAAACAGCAACTTTTTGATTTTACCTAAACCCTTAGCTTCCATTATTTAAAATTTTGCCTGCAAAGCCATCCAGTGGAGTTTGCAGAAAGACTGAACATATTTTCAAGGTGTGACTTGTCACTTGCCCTTGTGATACAGAAATGGTAGTAATATATGATATCCTGAAGGGAAGACTTCATTTGTACAATTTTTTACTTGTATAAAAATGCTCAGCTTGTGTTAGTCCTCTAGAATCTCACATTAAAATTTCCTTTTAACCCACAATAAATGATATGCTTTTACACAGTCTGGGAAGATTCTTTACTTTGAAAGCTGCTGTGGAAATTTGCCCCATTCAGGGGTCAAAGAGAATGGAAAAATCCATTTGAGGTTCGCTGCCTCTGGTTGCTGGCTCAAGTGGATGCAGAGGCTGCTACATGACTGACCAGACTGTGCACTGTCACTGAAGTGTTGCCAGCTTAGCCTTTAATAAGGCAGCTTTTAAACAGTTGTCTAAAGCTTAGATACCATGTTGATCTTTTGGCACAGGATGAGTATCAAATAATTTTAAATAGAAAAATTATTTTAAAGCTCTTCTCACGAAGCATCAGCCTAGAAAATCTGTACAGTGCATTTTTAATAGAAGCTAGATTTGGGTTAACTGGTTTTAGTTACTAAACTATGAAGGCTACCACATGGGGAAACAGCTCTAACAATTATCATGATGCACACAGAAATGTCAGACTGCTTATGCTGTTTGCCTCATGGTTTCACTATATTTAGGGCCAGGGGAATCTTATCCTACATCTTATTCAACATGTACTTAATAGGTCATTGTATTTCACTGAAACCAATTTTGCTAATTTTCTTTAAACTACCACTTTTCAGTCCTCCAAAGATTTTAAATGGTAGTTGAAATGTTAAAAAACACATTTCATGAACATAGCTTGACTCAGAAGAACACCAGGCCAGCTCAAAGCACAGCTTATCTACTGCTGACAACCTACTTTTACTTTTGATTAAGCCCTACTTCTTGAGAGATAGGTAAAGGACATTTAGGCATTTGCACATCACCCTGCATGACCCAGGCAGGCAACCCACTGCAGCACAAGACTTCCATGCCGTCACAGGCACCAGCAATTTGTGCAAGTGTCTTTTGATAGAGCTTCTAAAGCTTTAGTGAGGTAATGACAGTTAAAGATAAAATACAGAAAAGCAAGTTGGGGCAATGATCCTAGAAGCCGTGCAAATTCCTGATCAAAAATATGACATTAAAGAATACAAAATAAAATAATAATATATCTCTGTATGTACCCTGATGTCAAGTCTATTTTTGCACACTTTGGTCAGTTGGGAAAGAAATAAACTCCTTATTTTTTCATATTGGTCAAACTTCACAACTGCAACCAGGTCATGCTGCAGAGAAACAAAACCTGATCTTTTCCTGGCAGCTAGTGACAGTTTCCTTCTGTGCTGTGGACTGGAGAAGTTTGAGTGTTGCTGAGCATCAGATGGTAGCTGCATTCCTTCAGGGCTGCATCTAAGCTGAGAGGACAGCTCTCTCTTGCTTACCATTATGCCACAGTTAATGTGGGAGAAGGTTTCTGGTTTTCAGAAATCAAAGTGAAAGGACAGGAGTAGAGAGAGAAGCAAAGATCAGGATCAGCAAGAAGGGCTCCTTGTAGCTGTCACTGTGCTCCGCAGAAAGAAACCACATTGCCATTTTTCTGCTGGTTTGTTGCATATTCTAATTTTATTCTTTCATGGTCATACAAAGAATTTCGCTGTTTTCAGGGTGTTTTTCTCTATTTTTCTCTGAATATATATAATACAGTTGAAAACATAGCAGCAGTCTTTCAGTTTTCTTTGTCAGAAAAAAACTTACTTATTAACAATTTTTACTTCCTTATAATGTCATTTTCCAAAAAAAATACAAAAAAATACCTGTATCATGGAGGGCCACCCCATTAATAGTAATTGGGTTTAAATGACTAGTCTGTTTTAAAGGTTTTGCAATTATTAGACTGCTACTTCATTCTCTTGAACTAGAGAGGGAAGATATTTTTACCACAGATAAAATTCAAAACTGGAAAATTCAGCCCAGTTAGTTATTGCTGTATTATTCAATAATTTATGAAGCATAAGGAGTGCAAAGACATTTTGCCAGACTTCCCAAATTCTTCAGTCTGCATTTTGTGTTATGCTATAGAAATTGCAGTCTATCCAATTTCTGATTAGGATAATTTGCTATCATTCCCTGTGCCCTTGTATAGAGCTTTTTTAGAATGAATAATTAGTAGTTCACTTACATATATCACTTTCTGTATCAGAGTGAACTTCATGAGTTTAAGGAAGTTTGTTTTTTTTTCCTACTGGAATAGGCTGAGGCAAAAATCCATTGCCTCAGATAAGCAATTTCCTTGTTCACAGTTACACAGCATAGCCACACCATTGTGACGACTTTAATGTGGCCACTACAGGGTATTTCAGTAGAAGGGCACAAAAACATCTTTTTGCACAAGTGTTAACAGTGCTGAAAAATATATCAGTCTGTCCTTGTTAGTAAGCGTGAGATGGCACAAACCTCTGCAAGATCTTGCCTGAATCATAGATATTCATAAGTCATTCTATCATCAGAGGAATGGTTAAGGAACCCTGGTAACATAATACTTGTTTACTTGCATAAGAAAACAGTTAATAAAATCTGAGTAAAATGTGATCTCTTCTGAAAATGCAGTTTAGCTGCCTTAATAGCTGTCAAAAATTCTACTTGAAAAAAGGAGTCATTTGAATAGCCTTTTGAAGCCTATTGTGCCTGCAGCTCTACTATTGGTGGCGCATGCTCAAGATGGATTGTGTACCACGTTAGCAGCAACTTTACATCTCACATTCAGGCACCAATCTTGCCAATACAGCTGCAGTTTCCTCCTCCTGAGAATGAACAGTGTATGCTACATCCCAAGCAATTCTTAGTAGTGTTCTCATGGCTGAGCAAATATCAAACAGTATAATTCCTCTTGAAAAATTAAACAAATAAAGCTATGTTTAGATATCTTCTGAAACAATGACATTTTTTCTCTCCTAATCTTTAATATATTTTGCCATACATCATGTACTGTGTCCAGTCCTGGGCCCCCCACTCCCAGAAGGATGCTGAGCTGCTGAAGCATGTCCAGAGAAGGGCAGTGGGGCTGGTGAAGTGTCTAGAGAGTAAATCTTTTGAGCAGCAGCTGAAGGATCTGGAGTTGTTCAGCCTGGAGAAAAGGAGACTTAGGGAGGACCTTATCACTCTCTACAACTGCCTGAATTGAGGTTGCAGCCAGGTGGGGGCTCAGCCTCTTCTCTCAGGCAACCAGGGTCAGGATGAGAGAACACACCCAGGGAGGTTTAGGTTGGACACCAGGAAGAATATTTTCACTGAAGGGATAGCTAGGCTGTCCAGGGAGGTGGTGAAGTCATCATCCCTGGAAGTGTTCAGGAAAGAACTGGACATGGCACTCACTGATCTGATTTAGTTGACATGATGGTGTTGAATCAAAGCTTGGACTCGATGACCTTAGAGGTCTTTTCCAACCTTAGTGATTCTGTGTTTCTACGAAATGTTTCAATTAATCATTGTACCTCAAAAGAAAGAGTGTGTGTCATATTCCAGTGACACCCACATGTTCTGGCAGTCTTCATGTAAAGCTCTTGTAGGAGCATGGCTACATAAGACACTTCTGCTCCCTTCACAGATCAGAGTGTGTTTTATGCCTAGCATGAGAGAGAGTTCATTAGCTCTGCTGAGAGTACACGGGAAATACACAAGCTTGCACTACCTAAACCACTTCCCATACCAAAGATGTTTTTGGTTAGCCAGAGAAACATTTAACTTGTTTTTAAAAACACTTCCTACAAGGCAATTTCCATTTACTTCATTCCCACAGAAAATAGTTCTGTTTCGTGCCCACAAGAGAAAGTTTACAATGTCCTAATATATCCAATGGAACAAAATTTTTCCTTGTCCTTTGGCCTAGGCAGGACATGTGCAGCAGTTCCCAAATTCCTGAATCACATCTCAAGGCCCAGGAATAACCAACCAGAACACTTTTGCTTGACTATGAAGCCCTGAGGTAGTACAGAGCAGATCCATTTCCATTTGGCTGCATCTGAAACCTGACAGGCTTAAATGCTCCTTCCTTTGGCAAAGCACAGGGTTCCGGGGGACAAGATTGCAAAACAGAAAAATAAGACAATCAAATGAAATTCTAGATAATGCTTAAAAGAATTTATTAACCAATTTGATTTCCTACATTTCTCAGTCATCTGCAACTTCAATGGCTGACAAATCTGCCATCTCCTTTTTTTCCTTTAAGGTTCTCTCCATGTCCCTTCAGTACTTTCTCCCCATAATTTACACAGAATTTCTCTTAGTCACCTTGTGCCATTTTAAAGGCTGCTACAGTATTTTGCAAGTCATACATCAAAAGAAGCCTTTGCTGTTTAAACACTTTAGAAATGTTGCAGCCTATTAGCACACTTTTAGTTCCCATTCGGGAGGCCACATGTGACAGCTGAACTGCACAGATGGAGATATGTCACAGTCCTTTGTTTAAATCACCTCTCCTCCTTTCGACCCAGTTGCATCTCATGCTTTCCCACTGAAAGCTGTGGTTTTTTGACAGCAAAGATGTTGTGAATCACTAGCACAAGGTAGTGGGAAAAAAAATGGGACAAGCTAGAGCCCAGAGCTCTACTCTGTTGTAGCCTAGAGCAACAACAGAAGCATACTGAAAATAAGAGGGTTTCTCTTACAGAACGGGTTGATATCTCTAGTGAGACATCAGACTGAGCAGGAGAACTGTCTAGGGAGGACAGGCAAGGTACCTAACCTGATGAGGTTGACTGCATCCAGAAACTGCAGCCCAAACATCCTCTGGAGTAAAAAATTCAATTAACTGCTTACTGTCCTCACCCTTGTGTACCTATCCAACTGTGCATCTGCTCTGTGCACTTGCTCTTTCTGAACACAGGCAGAGAGGATTGACACCATAAGAGAGTCTGCTTTTAATAAGACACTTCTGTTATTGTAGTGCAAAAGTCTATTCCAATATTTGCAAGCACATTGCAAAGCTGATGGTTTCAGAAAAACATTTAAAAAAAAAAAACAACAAGAAATGAAAGAATTGAGCCTCAAAATTGTTTATTTTAGAATCAGGCAAGGTATAAAAGAATTAATGTTATCTTTTTTACTTGAAGTTGTGCTTAAATTTAGCCATGTATTTTGTTGTTACATAATACAAACAGCTGTAATACTTTGTAAAAATTAAAAAAATATTAGGATCTTTACTTTTGTCCAAGTTTGTGCTAAGAGATTCAGACTTTGTCCTACTTATAAAGCCACTTCAGATAAGGGTAGCCTACTTGCATCTTATTACTTTTCCAAAATAGAACAAAGCAAAAAAAAAATCTTAAAAGAAAATGGACTGAGTGGAAAAGGGTATCTCTTTCCTAGAAAATTATTCCAGACGCAGTCAGCAAAAAAAAAAAAAAAAACTACCACAAACTAGGAATAAAAGCTTTCACTAAAATAACTGTAGAATGTTATCTGTATTCTAGGATCTCTGTAGGTCCTCCATTTCTTCTCTCACTCCAATAGTTTATCTGTGCTAGGCCTAGGGAAACAAACAAACAAAAAAAAAATCTGGTAAAACATTGTTAAAAACAGAAACTTCAGAAACTATAAGTTCCCATGGGAACTACCTGAAAGCTGACAGACTGAGATTATTTCAAACTGCATTGAACAGCTGCTACAAATGTGGTTTGTTTTCTCTTGCTTAACACTGGGTCCTAATTACTGAAGGGACACCTAGGAAATACTCACACGTTGGGTTTAGAGCAGTAAATCTCTTTTCACAGTGATCTGTTGACATTTTCAGTCCAAAGGTAGGGTGTGTTGCAGAAATCAGATGACCAGTGGATGCAACAAGAATGTGGATTGTAGAGAACAAAGGGCCTGAGACTATAAGGCAAATATATCAGTACCTCACCCAAGCATATCAGGGCAAAAAAAAATTCCCAGCTCACATTCACTCACAACTGAAGGCATTTTTCTCCTTTATCCAGGCCAAATGTTTCCCTCTATGTGTATTAAGGCCTAATAATTGTTTTGTGTTTGATCAAAACTTGAATAAATTGATTAATTTGCTCTTCTTAATCAAGAAAACAGCCCCTCTCTTAAGAGTTCAACTATATACAAAAAAACCCTTAACTTTCAGTAACAGGAGAGGGGATTTTAGGGGTTTTTTCTAATTTGTAACTTAAGAAAATGAGATTTGTCTTAAAGAAAGTGAGAAGTTACTTTTTAAAAGAAATTATAAACTGAGGTTAAATAAAATAATTGATGACGTAAAATTTCAATCCTTTCTGTAATAAGTGGCCTAGGAAGTAATAAATTTCCAATCATGCAATCACACTGAGATCAACAGATAATTTACAACCCAATTCTTCTAAATAAACTTCAAAGTACTGCTTTTTGGTAATGTTTCTATCACAGCTAAAACATGCAGTTAGAGTGCAAAAAAAAATTTAAAAAATACCTCAAGAACTAACTCATCATGGAAGCTGAGATTCTTTGGGGACATTCAACCACACATACAGAAAACTTATCAGCTGATACCTTAATTTCCTTCCCAAATATTTCATCACAGACTGTACTTTCATGCCATAACAAATGCAATGCAGCAGAGATTCCATGGAGCTCCCAAAGATTCCATGCAGGTTTCCCCCAGGCAATTTCCCCCCAGTATCAGCACCAGACCTGCCAAAGGGGGAATGCATGAGGTGGATGTGTATCCATGGGAACATCCATGTTCATTGTCAGGAGGTGCTATTAGTCACAACAGTAAAAAAAAAAAAAACAAAAATCCACCAGAGAAATTAGGTCTGTATTAAGACAGATAAGATGTAAATCACCTCAAAAAATCACTAATCCAAACTCTTCAAGCACTAATGGTGCCTAAAGGGAATAGTGGCACCTTTAAACAAAAGAGTCTTTAATCTGGGTCAGTATGGAAGGTCCCATTACCTCCCAGTGCTGCTCAGCATGCATTTGCAGCCTCCCACAACACCCGTGGCAGGGAGCAGGCACCTGCTGTCCATCACTGTGCACGGAAGGGATGAGGCCCCACAGAATAACTCAGAACAAACTGACCCTCGCTGGAGCCACCCAAGCTGCACTGACAGGGACCACGGTTTCAGCAGTGCAGGGTGAGAGCCCTGCGGTGCAGGAGCAGCCCCCCACTGCAGCCCCAGCTGGCTCAGGTGCCAGTGTCCAGGCATCTGCTTGCAGAAGGTGACCTGAGACAACAGCTGTGCCCACTGTGGCTGGAGGGCAGCGTGGAGAGATACAGCAGCAGACACTCTGCAGGCCCCCTCCCATGGCAGAGAAGGTGGATGCCAGCAATTAACTGGGCACCACGGGCTGAGAGAAGCTCCATATTTCCAGAGCCAGAACCCAAGAAGAGTCAGGTTGCTGGGCTCAGAGCTGTGTAATGGGCAATAACCAGTCACAGTTCAGAGGCTGCTGGGTGTTTGTGGGAGTCTCTCAAGGATGCACAGCCTCACTGCTCCTTCTTTGTGAGCTGGAAGGCATGAACAGGTTCCCTGTATGTGATATTACCTGCATATTTTGCCTCTTTTCCTCTTAGCCACTGTGTCTGAATTAGATGAGCAAAGCTCTGTCCTCTGTTACAGCAGGATAAAATAAAGGAACTCCAGAGAAGATGAGAAGTTACTCCAGGTGGTATTTGAGGGTTAATGGAGTAAAATTTGCTTCTGTGCCTGCAGCTACTGCCATTCCTCTGCTTGAGTAATAGAGCCTTAAACATTTAAGTGATGGATGTTAGTGCATGCCAGCTGCAAACCAACAGAGCAGGCTGTAAACACATTTTACCCATTTCTCTCTTTGTTTTTTAATGCGCTCTTTTTCTCAGCCGAGATGCTCTCGCCTCTCCAGCACTGATTCACTCTGACACGAGCAGGCCCAGCCAGCCAGGGCAGGGGAGGTACAGATTCATATGAATCACAGTGTTCAGCAAGTTTTAGTCATCACACTTACAGGAGCACTATGTTAGTGCTGTGTTAGTGCATATTAACTATGGTTAGCACCCCAACTGCAGCATTCTACCATTGCATTTCACCATTTTTCTCCCTCCCTTTCAGCTGGAAGAAGCCATTCTTGTATATCTGCAGGATTTTTTCGTTAAGGTGGCTGATGTGCAAACATATGTACCTTTACATACCTCCCAGCAGCAATTTCAAGAGAATCATATTTCTACTTCCATTAGATCTGAGGCAGAAGCTGTCACATTTGTGCAAGTGATTTCTTGTGGAGATGCAGATACTTGTTTTTCACAGGACAGCTCTTGAGCTATCTTGTGAAGTAGGTGTTTTCTGTCCCATATTTGAGGTTGTTTGTTTTTTTTTTTTCCATAAATGAGACTGTTTTCTGTGTTGATAAATGGTTTCATTAGTAAAAAACACATTGGGTATTGCTAAAACTGGGAGCACAGGGATTCTGCGCACTGAAGCGACAGCCCCAACATGCAGTAACTCAGGCTTGAGTGCACTAGTCCTCCCCTGCATATCCTTCTTTTATTTGTTGGGAAACCCATAAAATGGGTGTCCAGGCTCAGATGGTACTGAGAAGCCCTCACAGGGAACTCAGCTGGGTCACTGTCCCTAAGAAGGCAAAGGCAGAGCTGGTGAAGGACCCTAGGGACAAGAGATAAGGTAGGTTTGCTTTGTAGCTGTAGCACTGCCATCACTTGTCAAGCCTCCAAAATGAGCTGAGTGAGGCTTGTTGGAGGCAAGGCTTCTCTTTTTGGGTAGCCACATTGCTAAACAAGGGGTGCCCCAGGACAGGTCTGTGTCTAGCTGAAGCAGCAACAACAAAATGCAAACAAGACCAAATTTCATTAGGCTAGATGAGCTCAGCATTTATTAACAGTGAATTTTTACACTACTCTCTAAGTGCACCTTCCTGTTCATATATACATTCTTGGTGGCTTTTCAGCTGCTGACTTCCAAAATCAAAAATCTATCTTAAATTTGACAACTGATTTAACTACTGTGCAGTGCCAGTGGTTGCTTTCCCTCTTGCTCTCCCTGCCTGCAGTGTGATGGGTTAGTTAAGTGCAGAGGTGTTTGTTCCTTGCATGTTCCCTCACTGGGCCCCCACAGTAAAACACACATTAAAGTGAATTCTAATGCATCATCGGTGCCGTTTATTATTTCCCCTTCTTACATCTGCTCTTGAAGCTTTTCAGCTCTCTCTGCCCTGGAAGGTTCTGACTATCTGTAAATAAGGCTGGTAGCCTAGCAACATTGAGTGAATGCACTTCCCTTGCTGAATAACACTGGGCATAATCAAATCAGCTTCCTATGCTATCTGCAGCATTAACACTATGAGTTGAAAACAATTACAAATATTTCATGTACATTTGCATTATTTTCAATTGGAAACATTTTTCAGCTCTTTCAAAAGAAGTCTGTATCCACAAAGTGAAAAGGAAATGGTCGGCTTAATAGCAAATAAACCATCTCCAGAATCAGGTACAATAATCAGAGTGAAAGGATTGATTAACCTCACCCCTCAAGGAGACTAAAGAGATGACAAACACCCCACCTGAGCATTTGTACTCACCAGCATGGAGAACCAGACAATTTGGAGCTACCTTAGGTATGTGACAGAGGGAGAACTGCCTTGTGGTATGGACATGACATTCTCCCAGGCAGGAAATGAGCCCATGTCACAAAAACTGAGCAGATACCTACAAAAAAACCCAGACCATGGCACCATCTATAATCCTTAGGTCTGTCTTGCTCTAAAGGGGAAACTTGCACTGTCAAATTGCATTTACCACAACATATTTCAGGGGTGGAAGCAAGGCACAGCCTTCTCCCTCTCCTGTCATGCTTGCATGCATGTGAGGAGCAGCATCATCCTGAAGGACAGACCTCCTGCTCTTTCCATCCCTTGCAGCAGTAGGTTATTCACCCTACTACTAAGAAGGTTGGCATGGGTATTTTTTAACAGAACAGTTTAACAAGTTAGAGCACGAAAATCTGCTTAATTTTATATCAAAATTATGTCAGAATAAATTCTTCAGTTTGTAGTGAAGGTACAGATTTGCCATCTTCTTAGAAACTGTATTTTGTGTGAGCAGAACTTTATATTTTCCAGCTGCTACATCACTTCAGAACAAGGAAATCTTTATTCTGCACATTTAATTGACCTTTTTAATCTAAGCAAGTTTGACTGGGCAATGAGTGAATGAATGGTTCTAGCATAATGTTATCACAAGGCAGAATTGGTGATGCCAAGCATAAAAATAGCCCTGGCTTTTTCTCCTGTTTCTCTCCTCTCATCACTGATTAGCACAGACATTAGTAGACAGACAGCAAGAAATCCATTTTTACTTCGATTTATAAGCTTGGGTACTTTTTCTTTTTTGTTTTGTTTTAATTATTGGCTGGAAAGATACCTAGTTCTATAAAAAAAGTAACCAACTGTAAGAAACAGAGATGCTAAACCCCGTTAGGATGAAGTTCAAATAGAGAATTCCTGCTGATATTTTTGAAAGCTTTATTCATATTGATAAAAAACTCTATGCAGCTTAAAAGACAAAATTTTAATTCACATTGATAGAAATATAACTGAATTAAAATAGCCATCTCACTTTCTTTTCCTGGTCAGTTCTGCCTTACCAGCTTATATTGCGGAAACCTAGCACAGAATGGGATTTACAGCCAGAGAAAGACCTTGGTTTGGTCTTTGTCACCAGCTTAAAGCACACCTAACGCTGTTTTCTTAACTTGGTACATAGCCCAGCATGGATGGGAAAGAAGATCACAGGCTTGTAAGACAACTGCATTTATTTCCTGATACCTCATTCCAGGCTCTGGAATTTAACACTGCCTGCTTTTAAGTAATTGCATATGCCATCCTTTTACCTTCACAAGGTGGCAAAGCATTCTGCACAGTAAAATCATTGCTTGCCACCCCGAGACAGAGAGCTAGGAGTCAGTGACATGCATGCCCTGAGGTTGTTGCAACCTGGGAGGTAAAAACTGACCTTCCTGCTTTGGCTGACATTGGAGTTTGGGAGCAACTTCTCAGAACCTTGGGAGATCTATCTGCCTGTTTCTCACCACAGTCTAATGCCTTTCACAGGGATTGCTTCTCCTGCTGTCAACCCTCCCTTCCTTATGAGAGAGCTCAGCAGGGTCACTAAGGAAGGGACTGCAGCCAGGCATCTCCCAAACTAACAGGAATAAGGCTCTGACCATGAGGAAACCTATAGCAAAGAGAAAAGTGTGTGTGAAAGAGAGGAGGTGATCAAAGATTAAACCAAAGTGGCTTGAGATGTGCCAGGAATGTTCTTCGGGAATGGAAGGTGAGACATGGAGTGGGAGACTGGCATGCAAAAGGATCAGGAGGTCTTCCAACAAAATGGAGGGTGAAAGGATAGAACCATAATGTGAGAGAATTAAGATGCTACCAAGACTTACAGATCAAGTTACAGAATGTCAATGTATCAAAATGATGGAGTGGAAGATAATAGTCAACTGGAGTTGAAAAGGAGTGTAAATGCTGAGAGTGGGAGGAAAAGCAAAACAGTACAGAACTACATTTTTGATACATGCTCTGTTTAAATTCATCACACCTATGCACTGTGTGTCTGATTTGCTTTTGAGATTAAGGGGAAGAATCTATCTTTCAAAAAATCTTAAATATGCCCTTAATCAACCCTTTTCCTACAGAAAGAATATTTTTTTCCTGTATCTTTGTTGGCTTTCCTAAATAGGAGAGAATCATCACTTCCTAATGAGATTCTCTCCTTCCCCTAAATGCAGAGAGATGGAGCTGCTCATAAAGAGCTAAAAGACTTGTCTGGAAAAGTAATAAACATGTAGTGTGACACCTGATCCTGGATTTTAGGCAAACATTTTTGAGCTAATCAAAGAATGACCCAGATGAGGTTTATATTGTGGACAGGTTGATTAACACACTGAATGTGCAAAACTTAGAACCCTGTTCTTGTCGACCTGGTTCTGTATTTTGTGTGGGCAGAGTTAACTGTGTATTTCGTTCACGAACATCTCAGACGTTCTGTAACACATTTGAAAAATCAATTCAAGTACTGAAGGGAAATGGGCATACTTTAATAGGGAGCGTTAGGCACACATCTGAATCCACAGAGCCTGCTGATGTAGAGGTTTGCCCAGCCCTTTGCAGGGGCTATATAAAGTTGTAACACTTCCAGCTGAAAGGAAACTGAGGGTGCCAGATCGGTGATGAATGACTGGTGCTCTGCTGCCTTCAGATCCCCCCAGCCCCCCCTCATTTCTGCAAACAGTCATTATTTTCTGGAATGTCGTTTAGAAGCACATTTTTCCCTCAGTGCTGCAGTGCCCTCCAGTGCTCAGAGAAAATGTTTTTGCTTCCATTATCAGGAACCCAAAATACAGACACCATTTTATATCTAACTGTAAGACTGAACATTTCACGGTATTTCAGATGACTCTTTTCTTGGTTTCCAAAGTGTAAAGGCAGTAGCTGTCCCAAGCTGCCTCTTCCCAGTGCCCTCTGTCACCCTGATCCAGCCAGAGGAGCTACTGTCAGGAAGCTGCCTCCTGGTTAGAAACCTGTACCAGAAGATGGGTCATTGAATCCACCTGCACCACAGCCACAAAAGCAGGCTGGGACTGTCTCTGTGACCTGGGCATATGGCTGCTGCAGGGCTCTGACCCACATCTTGCAATGGATTTTCTTCTCCAGGGTATCTCTTTTGCTGCTTGAAACACTTTCCACATTAAACAAGATGTGAATGATTATCACCTCAGTGAGTCCTATTCTGAAATGGGTTAGAATACTCCACAAAACTACTATCACCTGCTTACTGTTGTCCAAGAATGATTTTTGAAGCAGTAAAGTTCTCCCAACCACTTAATGTTGCAGGTTATTTTAATGAAAGATCCTTGTTGAAGGCACAGAGTGACTCTAAGTTGCTTTTTTTTGTGTGTGAGTTACATTTTGCCATTGTGTATCCCTAGTGCAGAGGTCTAAGAAATTACACCAAGTGCTTTCCAACACACAAATGAGAGAATCTGCACATCCAGGACAGCTCAAAAACAACACCTGGTTAGAGTCAAAAAGTTTAGGGGGGCATTTTTAACAGACTAAAGTAATTCGGTTTCAGGCTTCCAACAAATCACAGTAACAACCCAAAAAATATATATATTCTGATAAATTGTGTTTAATGGGGAGAATCATCCCAGCACTCTCTTATCTATGCATTTTTCAGTCAAGAAAGCATCTTTTTAGACAAGTTGCCAGGTGAACTAAGAGTTATATAAACAGTACAGAGAGAGCAATGTCCCTCCCACATTTTTTCACTCTCTTCCAGATGGGAAGTACCTGACTGACCACTGCAAAGCTCACAAACCTCTATCAATTCAAACACGTGCAGGTCAACCTGGTAAATGAGATCAGTCAAATAAGGAAAAAGGGTTGGGGGTGGGTTGTGTGCAGAGAAAGAAGTATACATAAAGTCAGAAGAAAGAAGGAGATCAGAGATGAAAATAAATACTTGTTCTCATGGGAAATAGAGAAAGGATAAAGGAGCCCTTCAAATGCTTTGAACTTTCAAGTTATGATCTTCAATCTTCCTTTTGGATTGTCAGTTTTGTAGTATTATGACCAGCTAATGTAATAGCACAGCCTTTCAGGGAAAGATTTAAAAATTACTTTTCTCTCTGCAAATGATCTACCACAGAATCTGAAAGCAGAAATGTGAAGTTGTATTCACATTCACATAGGGTATTGATAATAAATTGTGGTAGGTTTTGGAATTGGTAGACCCTTTTTCCCAGCATTTAAGTGTGAATCTCATCCTAGGAAGAAGTACTTGTGCTTTCAAAGACCTTTTTTTCAGAAGAGTTTTTAAACACACTAGCAGAGATCCTAACAAAAAGGGGCATGTTGATGTTCATATCTGATTAGAAGCAGATGCTTCAGAATCAGAACAGACAGTATTTAGCTAGTAGTTACACTAGAAAGGCTCTCAAAACTTGTGCTTCAGCTTCTGCTTGTTTATAAATCAAGAAAAGCTGCAGAATCTGACCTTTACCGGGACCATCTGGGTCTGCTTAATTTCCTCAAAATACCACCCTCTCCCTTAGGTGTGTCCTCACCATGATGACTCCATGTACAGCGATGCCTAACCTTGACAGGCTTGACAGAAGTTTACAGAATCTGCTCTGGCTACAGTTTTGAAGTGCTGTTATCATCCACGTGACTTTATCTGCACACACTCTGTGAAGCAGCAAGGTTCCTGACCAACTTAAAGCAAAGCCTGTTCTAATCCAAATCTGCAAGGATAGGTTTAGATATACATAGCACAGATACAGCACTCCAGGCCCTCGTTCAAAACTTTAGGTGAGGCACAAATAGAAGTTGTACAGATCTCAGTAGGAAAGGCTGACCCAAAAATGCAATACTATTCCAAATGTTTCAAATGAGCTTGAATAGGAGTACTAATAAAGGGTGTACTCATCCTCTCAGCAGCATATTGTGTAAGGTAAAATCCATGGGCTACCAGGGCTGGCCCAGTGCAAGGGTATTCTCTCAAAATTTCCAAGCTAAAATATTTCCCAAAGCCACGATCAACAAAGCTTCAGAAGTGTACATGAAGCATGTGCAGGCCAAAGAAATGCTTCTTAAAGGGAAATTAGACTACAACTACATTTGAGAATATTACTGCCAATAGTTAATGACCTTAACCAAACCATAAAATTTGTGTATAAATTGTTATCTGATCAGTTAGCTGATCACAGAAAAGGACTACCATTTTAAAAACCCTTATCATTGGCAAATGAATGCCAATTAATGTGATTTGTATTTCTGCATGTGTCATTACTCTAGAACAGCTCCGACTTGCAAAAATAGAAATCCATAATACGAACAATTAATCTCTAATTGTAAATCCACATTAACATGAACTAAGTAAGAACAGACACTAATTGCATTAATAATGCAATGTAGCAGCTTTATTCATTTGATTTAGGACAAGTTACTCCTATTCAGCAAGATTGCTTTTATTGCTCAGTTTGCCCCAGCTATATGAGTCTAATATGGTCAACAGAATTGTTTGCATGGCTCTTCTGTATAAAGTAATGTGACTGCACACCTTATTGCAGGTGTTGGTGACTGTCTCAGTTGAAGAGCAGTGCTGAAGTAGTAGCACCCATTAACCACAGCCCTGCAGGGTCCATGGACACCCTCCTGTGTCACAAATAGACACCTGGGAACAGTTATTTTCCTCTTGCAAACATTCTTTTTGAATACCATCCTTTTCAAGCACTTTATGACCCAGACTGAGCTTTGAAGGCTCAGTTCTGATTTCTTATGTTTATTACAATTACATACATACTCGGGCACCATGGTAGAGAGAGATTCTTGTGCTCACTTCATAAACAGCCAATATAAGCAGAGATTATTTCAGTAATTCTTAAAAAAAAACCCCCTTCCTGCCTTGTATTATCAATCATTTTATTAGATACTAAAAATACTTACAGAAAGGTTCTTAGCCCAAGTATTTTACAGCTTTGCACTGTTGAAAGTGATAACATGTATTACTAAATTTACAAATGTCTGAAGTGTTTTCAGAGTAGATTTAAGAGCTGTCATAGCAAGACTTTCAAATAAAAATCCTCCAGACTTTGAAAGAATTTGGAATTCTAATTTACTTTTTTTAAAAATTGGATTTATAAATTATTGCCATAGATTCTGATCTTTCAGTGTAACAGGAAAGCTGTTACTGAATTTTTATTGTTGCAGTTACTGAAAAAGTATATTCATAGGACTCATATGTGCAAAGACAGTCTAATGTTCCTAAAAATGAGGTCAGATATATTTCTTTCACCTAACAAAACCAGTGGTTTTGTATCATTTCACTAAATGTCTCCACTGCATCCTCTGAAGTAGGGACCCAAGACAAATATACGTCCAGAGTTTGAAAGTGTTTTCTCCCACACATTTGACTGTTTTCCTGCTCCAGAAATGGCTGCTGATACATGTTCAGAAAACACTTGGTCGCTGCCAAATGCTGAACCAGGGGAACACAGGGAAAACTGTCAGGTATCTTCCATCCCCTGGAAGCTGGATAGACTTGAAACATCCCCAGAAAGACTGGGTAGCTTGTGCTCACTCAGCAGTCAGAGACAGCACACTGCAGTCTGGAATGGCAAGGATGAGGCCAAATTTTCCCCACCTTGTTGTACTTAGTTTTTTCTCAAGTCCACCATGGCACTGGGCAGCAGGTTTGGAAGAGGAGGGAAAGTTCTGGACTGCCTCACACTGCAGTGTAGAGAAAATGCTTGCTTTGCTGCACAGTGATGAATGAAGTGAGGCTGAAAAATGGGAAAAAATTAACAGCAAGGGAGAGAAGCACAAGATTCAGGAGTGTGTGAGGGTAAATGGAAGCCCTTGACAGAGGGAAATCAGGAGAAGTGGCCTGGAGGGGGAGAAGGTTCAACAACACACCCACCTTTTTGTCCTGGCTGCTGAATTTACAGAGCCCTTATGTTGGATGTTGTGAGTTATGTTGGCTTTGCAAAACTGGCCCCCAGATCTGCAAAACTGATGTGCACACACAGCCCATTTGAGTTTATTTGCCTCATTTGACTTGAGTGCTAAAAAAGCTACGTGCTTACACACAGATCTAATTTCCCCTTGTTCACAAACTCCTGATCACTGATTTCTAAGCTAATAAATCCCTTGAGAGTAGCCTATCAGCTCTTTCTAAAATGTTTACATTTCCCCAGAGTCAGTACAAATGAAAATATTTCTGAAAGGTTATAAACGATTTTAAAGGATATGTTCTTAGGTGGTGCAAACTTCAGACAAAGCCATGAGTACACATTCCATTTGTAGCAAGCAACCTATCTGATGATGCTTTTACGAAAAATGTTATTGCATAATTTGAAAATTATTATTGCTCTTTAGGTGAAAGATTACCTGTAGCCTAAACTTCAGCTGTATGGCAAGTTTTATGACCAAAATAACAATAATAGGGGGTGACATTGAAACAATATTGTGTGGCAAGACACCCTCATTTCAGCTCAGCTGATAGGCATTGGTTTTAGGTGTTTGTTTATAGGAGGTTTTTTTCCCATAACCATGTTAAAAATTGAAATTGAACCGTAAGTTCTAACACCTCTTTCCAGGGTACATGAAATTATATTTCTATGCTGAAATAAACCAAGACTCATTGCTGTTACCACTTCAAACGACTTTCCATCCTGATTCTACACCAAGCAAGCCCCGAATTAAAGAAATCATCATTTATTTAGTGTTTCTGTGCAGAGGCAGCTGAAGCATAGTGTACTGATACCCACTTTATCGTCTGAAGTTCTTTGTGAACAATGACGGCCATTTTCCCAAGGGTTGAAAACAGAAATAAAGGCACTAGATGGCAGCAAACATCTTAAAACCGGGCTCCTCACGAAGTCTGGCTGGAATCGAACAGCTCTAGGTAGACTTCCAGCTGGGAAATGCCTTTTGGAACTTCTTCCATGGTTCAGCTGCTAAAAAAAAAGTCGACATTCTCTCAAGCTTCTGAAATGCAATTTAAAGTCAGAGCTTTTCTGGTGTCACTTTCTAGATGAGAATGAGAAAACACACTTTTACAGCATCCCACCTCTTCTGCCCCCCACACACCTGTACCCAATTTTGTATTAATTACGTGTAATTGCATCGGGCTGGGTTCAGACATTGTCTCTGCAAAGGCTTAGCTGTGACCAGAGGAGGTGCTTTGGGCTGTTTGTTATGTTGGAGTTCAGCTGTACTGCACTCAGCACCAGCTCACACTGCTCAATGTCACCACACTTATTTAACACCCTATTTTGCCATCTGCAGCAGCTTCAGGCACACTGAGTAATAAACATGTCCATTTTCCATGAGTGTCTTATCTGCCACTGCAATTTCCCCGAGCAAGATGATGTCCACTGCTTTATTAACCTACTGCTATTCAAGCTAACAAATGCCTCTCATGCTGCTGTAGAGGGAGTTAACCATAGACTTCCTACAGATTCTGGGAAAGCAGATGTTTCCTAAAGATTTGTTTTTCCTTTATTAGGAAAAAATGGATGATAAAGGTTTTGTATGCTCCTTTGTAAAGTGTTCCTTCACTGAACCGATTCATTAGGCAAACTCTTCGAGGGCTTTTTATATCATGCAGCTGTAAACTAAGGACATGTAAGGTATAGGACTGAGCATTTGTAGACCCTGAAGTGCTTGAGAACTTTCTGTTTGCTTGCTTCATGAGGATGGATTCTGTGTGGTAGTGTAAAGGCAGATAGAGAAGCAGCACTGAAAGGTGATGCAAACTCCTAATTTCTGCAGGAAGTTTTCCACTCTGTACAGGTTAACTTCAGGTGTAGAACACACACCCTCTGCAACCCACTGCAGCTCTACACTGCCCAAGGTGTACCCAGGAGAGGACTCAGGCCAGCTTTTGACAGTGATGACAGGTAAATTCAAGGAAGTACCAGCTTTCTACAGGCTTCTGTGTCTGGCTGATTCTTATTTCAGCTCAGTCATATGTTGAATGTCTTCTCTTCATGCAAAAATGGAAACCATTTAGCTGACTTACAAAATCTGAATATACTGCATGCCTACACAGGAGGAAAGAGTGTACAGCAAGAGTAACACTTGAGGCAGGGGGTGAGGTGTGAGCCCAGTGGCTTATTCTCTTGTTTCACAAGAACATCATAATCCATGTCTCTGACAGCTCAGACCTTACTTTTTAATTAATGGTCAGAACCCTTTCTCCTAAATTTATTTTCCAGCCTTCCAATCACAGATTCTTTTATTGGTTTTCAGTTCTGGTTCATAGAACTGCTCCCTTGGGTTAATCTCCCCCTCTTTCTGCTTTTTTTTGACCTGCTGTTGCTCTTAACACATGAACCATTTTCATCACTTTTCTTTCCTCTTCACTGGAATCTTATCCATCTTTAAAATCTTCCCTTTGCCATAAAAAGAGGAGCTATGAAAAGGCGGATGCTGTTGCAAAAGAAATCTAGCTAAATTATTTTTTGCTCAAGTAACATTACTGAAAATCCCAACTTACAAACAAACTAGATGGTGCTTCCTGTTATGCTCTGGCTTTATCCTAGGCCTTAGGAACAGCTCCTGCAAGGAGGGTAATGTCAAGCATTTAACAAATGCTTGAACAGTTACTTTGGATCTAAATTCAGAGGCAATATCAATCAATGTAGCATAAAATTTTTCAGCTCTTTCCTACAAGGCCATTTCTGGAATTGCTGGAAGCAATACTAGTCAGCTGCAGTGAATTTAATAAATATTTTGTCAGACCATGCAATTAAGTCTGGTGTTTATTATCCTGTAAACATTTATAGAGCAGCACCCAGCAGTAGTCTGTATGCTTTCTCTTATCATTGAAGCTCTGCGTTACACTGTACTAATGCAGCTTCAGGAAGCATTTTATTAGCAGGCCTTGAAGTAATTGTTAGGTTTAAATATGTAACTATTTAGATAAATTAAGAAATAACTCTTGACATGGCTTGTTTATTAACCATTAGGAATGAACTTCTTCAGATCTGTGAAAGGAAGAATCTCCTTTGTGTTCAGTGTTACCAGACACAGAAGGACTTTTACTTCTCCTTTCCTAATCCCCTGACATAAAAAAAAAAGAAAAAAAAAAAGGAATTAAAAAGAAAATTTAAAAGAAAACCTTGATTTTATCTGAAAATGCAGTGAAAGGTTGGAACCTGTTTGCCAAGTTAGAGCTTTTTCCCTTACAAGGAAATGCAGTTTTGGGAACAAATAGCATTCCAGTCTTTTCCCCAGTGGGCATTATGCCATTGTACTTGCAGACATTGTGTCATGGAAATGTGCAAGAAGGCCTCAAACAGCTAAGAAATGCATTGCCTAGTTATATATTTAGTTTCTACTGTTTTAAAGCTACTGTCTACTCTTATTCAATAATAAAAAATGACACAAGCTGAGGCTTATTGACTACAAATTTTTCTGCTCTACAGACTTAATGAAAAGCCAAACTTTACATGAATTTAAAGCAGTTAATAAAATTTATTTTTATTGAAATATATTAATGTTGGTAACAGCATTCTTAAGCAAGCATTTCTGTAGGTGATTCCCATGCTGGCCAGAGTCAAACTTTTCACTGTGAACAATGAACATATTCAAAATTCAAAACAAAGCCTTTTTCCTTTTTATTTAAATGAAAATATTATTCTTTAGCAAGAATTTTAAAGAGATTTCTCCTTCAGCACTCCCTGCTTTCACAAAAGCTTTTAAAATAGACATGAGAAAATTTATATCAGATGCCCATCTTTCTTTTCTGATTTTCAAGGTAGCTGTTTCATTAGTGGGGTACATTTGTAATTAAAGGGGTTTTCAGTTATTAATATTCTTAAATGAATCTTTCTTGGGAATTTACATCTATTACGAAACATGTGATTTTTGCTTGGGGACCTTTTTATTCCTTGATACTATCCAGTAAAAACATGGTTCAAATCCACATGAGCATTTTGACAATCCATTGTTTTCTTGGGCAGCACAGCTTTCAGTAAAACACAAGCTCCTTTATAGTTCTCCAACTTTCATCATGCATCATAAAACATCAGTTCAACTTCAGATATCAAAAATTCTTTTTTGTCACCTAATTCAGATTAGTTCTCAGCACTAATGCAGTTGTGCTTTCTCCAGCCTGTTGCTGTTTGCTTGGTGGGGGGACCACACACGCAACAAATTTCCACCCAAGTGAGACATTCCAAACCTCAGCATCCGTCTGCTGTCTTGCTGGCACCAAAGTATATTTGAGATAAGGCTGAAGGACAAATGAAAACCTGTGCTGGCTCATAGATAACTTCCATAACACTCAGTTGCATGTGACTCTTCAGTATTACCCCTGCTTTCCAAGACCTGAGAGCCTACATCAGAAAGAAAATACACTTTCAAGTACCCTTGAAATTTCGGGTTCATTCATTGGTAGCACTGGGGTACCAATAATTCTTAGCACAGTAATATCTGGAGAATAAAGAGGATAGTTTGGTGGATCCCAGGCTACAGTTTGCTCCCAGGGCAGCTGTAAGAACACATCCAGTGAAGGAGATTTCAATAACACATTTGAGAACTCCTGGGGCCTGTTTATAGTTTTGCTGTCCCAAGAAAGGATGATCTGAGAAGTACTTGTGGCCATTGAGTTCCTGTGGATCACATCACGTATTCCTTTAAAGCTGAACTTTCTTATCTATGGGGTCTGTACAGTGAATAGAGGCTGTAATCCATGATGATGGAAATGTGCATACACAACACTTCAACCAGTGTTTAACCCTTTGCAAACAGGACTTCATACTGGCTATTGAAAAAGTTTAAAGAACCAGCAGGAAGTCCCTGTACCTTTGCCACTCCAAAATAAGCAAAAACAAGGGCATTTTACTGATAAGATGCACTTCAATTTATTTCAAATTATGCTATCAACATCACTGCACATTTTTCCTATTTACCCACACATAAATGCAGATATATGTGAACCTTTCTTTAAAGCTTTGCCAAGAGCAAAACAAGAATAGATGAAAGCTCACAAAATCCCATGGTTGTAGTTTACATTTTCAGTGCCCTGCTTTATGGGGCATTCAGATCCTTTGTATGCTCAGGGGAAAAAGTGACACTGGTGTTCACTTCCATTGTTGGTACTATTTTGGGCTTAACACCAGTGTGAACTGCAATTACAGCAGAGCTTCCTTAGGAGGGATGTGAATGATGAATATGGTTTCCTTGTCCTTAAGCTGAATATTCTCTTCAGTGCCATGGTATTTTTGTATATGTTAAGGATGTGATATTTTTAGCTATTAGAGAAGTTGTGCATTTTTCCTCTTTAGCCCACATATTTAATTCCATGAAAAAAAATTGCTAAGTGTCACCACAGGTGACAGAAGTAAGCTCTTTGCTTTCTTAATAATTACAATTTGTTGTGTAAGTGGATTTGCCCACAATTTGTGTCTATATGACAAACTGATTTCCATTCCTGCTTATTGTCTTGGCAAGTAAATATTAAAATTCAATTTATGCTGCTCTAATTTCATACAACAGTTTCAGGACTAAGTCTTCAGTGATAATAAGTAAAGCAGTTATGACTTAGCACAAGTTATCCAAGTAACAGCTGCTAAACACGCATAAGAAAAAATATCATTTTCAGCAACTCTCATGTCTGTCCTGAAGCCTGGCTTCTAATAGCTAAATTAATCTGAAAATATGGATAACGAAATGATCAAATATCTTAATCCATTTTTCAAAAAAAAAAAAAAAATTTAAACAAAATAAAGAAACTGATTGAAAATTCCCTTGCCCTCTGAGGAGATGAATGCAAATTGATGGCTTGCCACCAGAAATACAAATTAAACTATTTTGGCTAGAATAACAACCCTATTACAAATCCAGACCATCTCTTCAGATGGCTATTCAGTGGCTATTAACAGTTTCTGTGCACACACACACACACTTAGGAACAGTAAAGGACAGGAGCATTTATGGAGCCACTACACCTTAGAATTGCCACAGTTAGTTTGTAAATTGCCTTCTTCATGTGACNATAGCTAAATTAATCTGAAAATATGGATAACGAAATGATCAAATATCTTAATCCATTTTTCAGAAAAAAAAAAAAAATTACAATTTCTTATTCTCACCCTCTGTGCAGTAAAAAATCCTAGGTAATAAAGCTCATGGAACAGTCCTCCTTACTCTTATTCTGGTAATTTACACTCACAAGACACCACAAATTTCTAGGTGCAAAATTTTTATCCAAAATGGCTTGTGTTTAGTTTAAAAAGCAAAAACAAAACAAAAAAACCCCACAAACCCCTGAAGTTCTTTTCTGTACTAGCAAGCAGAAAATAAAATGTAAAAAATAAAAAAAAAAAAAAA